>VMDO01016181.1:0-48648 GCA_007922755.1 Pedetes capensis | reverse complement strand
CGGACATGTAGTCAGGAGAGAACAATCCCTGGAGAAGGACATCATGTTTGGAAGAGTGGCAGGTCAACGGAAAAGAGGAAAACCCTCCACCAGATGGATTAACACAGTGTCTGCAACAATGGGCTTAAACATAAATAAGATGGTTTGCCTGGCACAGAATCGGCAAGTGTTTCAATCTGCTGTACATAGGGTCGCTATGGGTCGGACTAGACTCGACGGCACCTAACAACAACACCAACAACTGTGGTGAGATGGAATCCCATTTCAGTTTCAGTTTATGTTTTCTTGATGGCTAATGATATTGAGGGCTGGGATTTAGCTCAGTTGGTAGAGCACTGCGCTGCAGTCTCTGAGGTCTCGAATTCAATTCCCAGCACCGCAAAAATGGGAGAAGGGCCTGGCAGTCCACTCCCAAAGCAATCCCTATACAGTCACCATTGAAAACCCTATGAGGGTCGCTATGAGTCGGATACTGACTCGATGGCACCTAACAACAACAACAAATGATATTGAGGGCTGGGATTTAGCTCAGTTGGTAGAGTGCTGTGCTGCAGTCTCTGAGGTCCCAAATTCAATTCCTAGCACTGCAAAAATGGGAGAAGGACCTGGCAATCCACTCCCAAGGCAATCCCGAAACAGTCAGCCATTAAAAACCCTATGAGGGTCGCTATGAGTCAGATACTGACTTGACAGCACCTAACAGCAACAAGAATTCTGAATATTAATCTTGTACCAGATGAATAGCTGACAAAGATTCTTCCCATTTTGTAGGCTGCCTCTTTGTTGTTGTTGTTAGGTGCTGTGGAATTGGGACCCTACATACAACAGATGAAACACTACCTGACAGTGGGCCATGCCTGGCATTATTGTCAGTGCTTCTCTGCTATTCATAGGGTTTTTCAATGGCTGATTACTTTTTGGGAGTGGGTTGCCAAGTCCTTCTCCCAAGTACAGCATCTAGTTTTCCCAGGTGGTCTCCCACACAAGAATTGATCAGACCTAACACTCCAAGATCTGATGGGATTGGCCACCACAGTGGTAGGGCTGATTTTTACTCTTTATTTTTCCTTTTGCTGTACTTCTTAATTCAAGCCATCTGATTTGTCAGTTCTTGCTTTTGTTTCCTCTGCTTTTGGAGCCCTACAGGAAATTATTCCCTGTACCAATATCTTGAAGTATTTCCCCTGTATTTTCCTCTAGTAGTTTCAGGTCTTATATTAAGTCTTTGATCCATTTTGAGATGATTTCTTTCTTTTTTAAAATTAGTGTATATTGTACAAGATAATGGGTTTCATTATGACATTTTCACAATATATAATGTACTTTGATCCTATTCACATTACCTCTTTCCATTACCCTCTCTTGTCTATTCTCTTTGCTTCTACTCAATAGAGTACTGGAAATTTTGGCCAGAGCATTTGGGCAAGAGAAAAAAATAAAAGGCACATGAATAAGAAAGGAGGAAGTTATGATATCACTCTTCACAGATGATGTGATTCTATACATAGATAAACCTAGAGTTCACAAATAGACTATTAGAAGTGATAAATTCAGTAAAGCAGGATAAAAATCAACACACACAATCAATAGCTTTTCTATATACCAATAATGAACTTGCTGAGAAAATCAGAAAGTAATCCTATTCATAACACACACACACACACACACACACACACTACAAAGCCAAGAAGAAAGAAATTGAAGAAGACACTAAGAAGTGGAAAGGTCTTTCCTGTTCATGGATTGGAAGAATTAATATTGTCAAAATGTCCATACTGCTCCTGCTTTCCTATTGCTGTCCTTTTGTCTTTACCCCTTACCTCCTTGTTTATGTTCGTGTATTTCTTGAGTATTGCTTTTTAGGAGCTGGTAACAGTCTAGTGCCCACATGGGGTTGTCCTCTTATTTCAAGTTTACTGCTGTGATGTCAGTGACCACCACAGGACTGGTCCAGGCCACACAGAAGGTGCCTCAGCCCAGTGGGGGAAGAAAACTTGTCTACAGGTAATTTATGGACAATGAAATCAGTGCTGAAGACCTCTGTAGAGTTTATGAGGGGGGAGAGAGAGAGGGAGAGAGGAAATGAGAATGAGAGGTAAATTTTCAAGGGCAGTTTGAGGAATATAGAAGGGGTCACTAAACAGCTAATATTTAAGCTGAGCCCTAAAGAATGTGTCCATCAACAAGGAAGGTAGCACAAAGGCATCTTCTCAGAGAGATCAGCATGTATTAAAGCTTTGGTGACAGCTAGAAATGTTTTGCCATCCGATATTGTCTAGATTAATACTAATACTTTAAAGTCTGACAGAACTTTAAATGAATGAGTGATAAAGGGACTTTGCAAGCTATAGCAGGGCACACAAAGAAATTATTTTTAAGTGAGGACATTTTTGATATCCCTCAAGTAACACCTCAAAGGTGCCCTCTTCGTCTGCACATTCTAGCCCAGTCTGTTGAGCTCCTAATGTTATCTGTAATTTTGGGTCCTTTTTGGGTCTCTGCCATATCATGTTTTCTTTTTCTGAGTTTTCACAGGGCAAGCCTGTGTTCAATTGTACCCACGTGCTTACAGTGATTTTCATGCAATGCTGGTGTTGATGAACCTTCTTCATGCTTTCTTTCAAAAGAGTGATCCTTTTATTGTTGGTTTCTATTTTTCCTGCAACAGCCTGATATTCCATGCCTCTGGGTCTGTACTGCTCCATTTCATAACACTTAATGAATGTTAGAATTGGCTCTGCAAATGCATTGCCTTAGCTTATTGCCTGCAGTGAGATGCTTTTAATATTTTCTCCACATGTGAACTCAGTATTTTCCTTTAGCTTTTCTTTAATTTCCCTGTGGTTAATCCCCTACCACTGCAGGAAGCCTGGATATATATAGGCTTTTCCCTTTCACTCTATCTTCAACAATTTTCTTTTTGCATTCAGTGAACACATCCATCACAATAAATGGTCCTTCCCCCATTCATATTAACTTGCATTTATATAAAGCAGACTTCTTTTTTATATCATTATTAATGTTCATGGTAATTCTCAGGAGCTTGGAAAACTAGGTATGAGAGCTGGCACAGGGCTTCAAGTTGTCCAGTTAGACTGAATGACTCATTTCTTGATGCCTGCTTTCAAGTTTTATCATTAAGTCAAGACCAAGGTTTTGTGGGGATTTTTTCTTAAATGACTCAATATAAAATGAGAATAAGCATCTCTAAATTATTCCCCATTTCATTAAAATGTTCTTAATTTGATAGCCCTTTTATGTACTGAAAGATGTAAACTATTCCCATTATCAATGTTAAATGGTTTTATAACCAGAAATCCAAATTTGTAAATGGGTAGAGCCCCTAGTGGATATAAGCATGGGACTAGATTGTGAGTAGTTTATATTGGTCATGTTGTTGTTGTTAAGTGCCGTTGAGTCATGTTTGACTCATAGCAACACTGATAGGGTTTTCAATGGCTGATTGTTTTGGGATTGCCTTGGGAGTGGATTGCCACATCCTTCTCCCATTTTTGTGGTGCTGGGAATTGACCTCAGAGACTGCAGAGCGGCACTCTACCAACTGAGCTAAATCCCAGTTATATTGGTCATACACAGATACTAAATTTTTTGTGGGTACAGCACTGGGAAGTTGAACCTAGCATCTTGTTTTTTCCTTTTGAGACGTGAAGGATCTCACTAAGTTGCGCAGCTGCCTTTGAGTTTAAACTTTGATCATCTTGCCTCAGCCTCCAGACTCCAGAGTAGCTGAGGTTACAGGTATGCATCATGGCACCTGACAAAAGCGTGTGTAATATACACTGTCATCTCCTGAATTTTTACATGTATGACTTTATTCCTGGTCTGGCCAAAACATCGTTCTGTAGCAGAGAATGGGGGAATGGGAAATTATGGGAATAGGAGTGGGTTTAAGACTTTTATATCCAGCATGAAAAGAAACAGTTTGTGTTCAGCTTTTCATTACCACAGGCTATTTCTAATAGTGCTGGCAATGTGGAAAGCTTGACTTTGTCAAGAGAAGGAAGAATTCTCTAAATATCTATAAATCTCAGAAACTTAATAAAAGAAATAAATTGCAGGGTTTCTCCCAGCATCCTTCTAGGAAGGAGTTGCATTAGAGCCAGTAGAGAACCTACTTCTTTGGCCTCATGGTATAAGAGACTTGCCTTTTTCGGATTCTCTCTTTCTCCCTTGTTAGGGCCCTCCCTCAAGTGAGGGTAGTATAGAAACATCGGGACATATATGGAGGAGTCCAAGAGAACTTGAACTAGTGGTCTGCTCCTTTGTCCAAGAATAGGAGACCATGGATCCTAGTTCTATGTCAGCTTATGCTTTAGCTCTGGTCCATGACATATATAGTGAGAAAGCAATGACTGGACAAAGCTAGATGGGTAGAGACAGAGGCTGTGCTCCTGATTCTTCCATGCTTGGATTTATCTCACAGCCCAGAGATGCTGTGAGGTCTGACGAATCAGAAGAGGCCTGATTACAGCAAAGATACTAGAACAAGGTGCCTTTAAGAGTAGAAGGTAAGATCATGTTTCTATTATTGGTTGCCCTGTTTTCCACCAAAACCCCAAGTGTGAGTAGTTTGTACATTGTGACCAATTCAGGGAGCGGACCAACCTCTCCACCTGCAGTAGAATGCAGGTGATCCAGAGACCATCTCTTTTGTCTGAGGTCTCCTTTTCTCATACTCTTTCTTTCCAAAGAGAATAAAGCAGGTTGCTTCATATCACTGGATGCTATCTCTGGGAGGAGAAGGGGTTCTGGAAAGAATTCTGAACCATCAATGTCCTGGGCCAGGTCCAATTAGGAGAGAGAAACCACACAGTGATTTAAACAGGAAAAGCTTGATATGAAGAATTACAAAATAATGATAAAAGTGTAACTGTAAGATGTAAGAAAATGCTTTCTGGTAGCATAAAACTGAAAGAGAACACTCAAGGAAAGACACACATGGAAGGCCCTCTTTTGAGGATGGGATTCAGACCTTGTTGGAGGATGTGAGGACCAGATCATGGGATATTAGAAGAGTTTCCAGGTTTTCCCATGCCAGGGCTGATCTGCAGTTGCTGGGTGAGTGGGAATTGCTCTTTGGAGTGCAGGTGGGTCCAGGTGAGTTGCAGCTGGTGGCAGGGTTGGCAGGTAGGCAGAGGGAGTGGGGATGCTGGTGGCAACCGTGTTGGGGGGTGGTAGTTTACAGGTGAGCCCCAGCCAGTGGCAAGGCAAGGGCTGTGCAGAGAGAGTGGGGGTACCAGCGCACCCTCAAGAGGCGTGGAGGGTGCAGTGTCCAGGTGGAAAGGGTATAGGAAGGTGGTGAGCAGGTGAAGCCTAGGTAATGAGGTGGCTAAGTGACTGTACTTTCTGGACCAATGGCTGGGGCAGAACATCACCAGAGTCCTCACATCCACACCACTGAGCCACTGTACAGTAGACAGACACAGCAGGAGGGTCCCTTCTTCCTGCAGTGCTCCTCCAGCACCTTCTACCAATAGTTTAATATCATAAGCACTGTAAAGGAGAAATGCTTAAAGGAATTCCATCTGTTACCCCAGAGAGTGTATTAAGGGGGCCATTTGGAGCTTAGAGGCAATAAGCTGGTAACTCTCGCAACAAGTCTTTACTCTGAAGAGACCAGATCATCTAAAAGATACTCTGAAGTTGACACTCTAATGAATTGCTAATGAACAGAGCTGTTGGATCAACCAGTGCTGTCTGTATCGTCCATAAAACTGTAGACAGATTCATGTCCACTGCATGGTGTGGACTCATAGCTAGTTGATGGTCCTCTAGTATACCACTGCACTTAATCTTATATACATTTGGCAATTTCATTTATTCCCCTATCTGCTGATACTAGTTGTATTAGGTATGCATTCCTAAACCTGTTCATACCACCTGCATTACATTTCTAATTTATAATAAATCATCTGAAAACTTAGTGGTTTTAAAATAATAACAAAAGTGAGTGTTTAGTAGACCACAGTGTCTGTGGAGCTGGGATTCTGGTCAGCTTGATCTGGGTAATTCTGACCTGGAGGTTTTACTGGGGGTTTTACTGGCTGGATCTGCAGTCCTGTGAGGATTTGGCTAGGGTTGAAGGAAGTGGTTCCAAGATGACTCCTCATGTGATTGATAAGCCCATGGTGGCTGTCAGCAGGAGGCCTTGGTTTCTTGCCATGGAGACATATCTGTAAACTGGCTGAGGGCCCTTATCACATGGCAGCTGGCTTACCCCAAAGTGAGAGAACAAGACAAAAGCCACAATGCCTTTTATAATAGTCTCAGAAGTCACATGCTGTCATTTCTGAGATATCCTCTTGGCCACACACATCCACACTAGTCAGGGTGGAAGAGGACTGTGCCAAGGTGAAAATACCAGGAAGAGAGGGTCACTGGAGGATGTCTTGGAGGCTGGCTACCATATTAGTTACAGCTGTTATTATTACAGAAAATTTAAGCAGATATTGTAAAAATCAATAAAATGTGAATGCGAAAATATTTTTCTATGCAAACTAAGCTGAAAACTTAGTTGAAAGACACTTGCTAAAGGTGAACGTAAAACAATCTGTTATATTAGATGAGGCAAAGACAAGTGTAAGAGATTAAGGACATTTTGTGAAAATCTGCATGGATTCTGCTGCCAAGTAGATTTGCAAATGACATGAAGTTTTTATTCACTTTAAAGAAATTAATTGATGATGCAAAAAGTTTTGGACTAACAGCTGGCTTGACAGGAAAAAAGAAGGAAAAACAACAATAACAAAAACGTACCCCATCGTGGTCCTTATGTACTGAGCACTATTATTGACAAATTATCTTGATATTCTAAAAAGTAATGAGAGTTAATGTCAAATAATGAGAGAGAACATTTGAAGAACAGCCTATGGGAAAAAAAGAAAGAAAAGGAAAGGAAAAAAGAGTAACCTACAGTACTACAGCATATTACTCACAAAAATAATTTTAAAAGAGCATAGACATGAGAATTTATTTTAAAAATTGTAGCTTTGAGGCATTTTATTATGAAAGGTTGGTACTCATAAACTAATGTGAACTGAAAATTCGTCATACATTTACTTTAGTTTTTTTAGCATAATCATCTAGTAAATCTTTAGTTTCATTGATTTTGGCTGTTATATAAAGGGATCCTCCTTTGGATGATGTAGGAGCATAATTTATCAATGAGCATCTCTTGCTTTTTCCTTTTTTAGCAGTAGGGTCACACTTATTATCAATGCTGCTTCTTTCTGGTCACTTTGGGTTTATTCCCTCTGTAATAGCCACCAGTGAAGGCCTGTGAACCCTTCAGTAGCAATGGTCAGTTTCACTGTGTATAGTTGACTGTCCCAGCCACGGCTTGGGCTTGGCTCCTCTATCTCCACAGGGAACAGAACTCATTCCTGCCCAAGGGCCATAGCCACCATATATACACCTTAACCAGGAAGCCACGCAGCCACTGCAAGCAAGCACAAAACCCAAGATATACGTTTTTTTTACATCACAGTAATATCTGTAGATTGCAGCTAGGATAGAAAGTTACTTTTTTCTTATTGGTAATTCAACAACTTCTGGATATTTTAGAAATAAAATTTACTAAAAATCAATTTGAGTAGATTCTGAAATATTGGTCTATACTGACACATTGTTGTTTAACAAATTACCTTAGAATTTAGTGATTTAAAAAATGGCAATTAATATTACTACTCATGCTTTTTGTGGGTCAGGAATTTAGATAAAGTACAATAGGCATAGCTGATTGTTTTTCAGTCATGTCTGGGGCCTCGTCTGGGAAGGCTGGCAGGCTGGGAGTGACTCCACAGCTGGAGGAATCATCTGGAGGAATCTTTATTCAGACATAGGGCAGTTGGTCCTGAGTGTTATTTGGCATCTCAGTTGGGTTGAGTGTCATTTGGCTGGAGTAGAACACTTACACATGTCTTCTCCATGTGGTCTCTGTGTCAGTACTAGTTTGGGCTTCCTTATCCATGGTGGCTGATTTCCAAGAATAATTATCACTGAGAGAACCAGAAGACAGCGCAGAGCCATTTTGGACCTAACTTTTGGAAGTCATGTAGCTTTACTTCCTCTGTAGGCACCAGTTTGTTCAGATTTAAGGGAAGGAACCATATACTACAATTTTTGATGGGAGATGATATCAAAGTAGCAATGTAAGAAAGTCTTATGGGGAGGGAAATAATATGTAGCCATCTTAAACTATGCAATCTGCACACACACATGTTCACACACATACACACTAAGGAGAATCTTACTTCCAAACTCTGTGAGCCTTGAAGGATGGCCATAGTTTTACCATAGCATACAATGGGAAAATGTTTAAGTTCATTTTGGAAAGATGGAATATAAGTACCTGACTCATAGGATTGAGGAATCTTCCCACTAAGAAGTCAAGTTCATCATGCAGTACTGGAATGAAATGTGTTAAGAAAATGATATCCAAAACTTAGAAACAGTTATGTTGGGAAAATGTGTTAACAGCTCTACCTAGATTATTTAATTCTCTAGAACTATTAACTGTCATTTAACTTATGACATGCTACAGATTGGGATATTTATAACTTTTCAGGTAGATGGTAATTTATGGATAGCTGACTATCATGCAAGTAAATTTTGTCCAGTAGAAAAAAAAAAAAAACTCCAGAGGTCACAGTTAATGTATGTCATTAACCAGTTTAATATCAGTTTTGACATTCTTGTTTCAGCAATCTTTTATCAATGGTTGTAAATGCTCCTGCTTCTCTTTTATTCCTTTGACTCACCTTTGTTATCTGACTGGTTCCCACAGTAATGAGTTAAATAAATCTTTCCTGTATGCTTAATTTGTGTTTGTACGAGTCAGGCTTTTAACTTATTGAAAACTATTCCTTGACAAATGTAAGACCTAGATCGTCATGTACTAAATAAAGCTCGAAGGAAATAATGGCCTGTAGCTGATAATGTTATAAAACTGGAGTCAGCATACTATGGCCCATGGGCCAAATCCACTTGTAATCATGTTTTATTGGAAAACATATATTCATTGATTATATGGTGGTTTTGGCTTTTGTACTACTAGAGAGGTAGAATTGAATAGTTGTGATAATGATCATATGGCTCATGTTGTTGTTGTTAGGTGCTGTTGAGTCAGTGTCCGACTCATAGTGACCCTATGTATAACAGGCGAAACAGTATTGCTAGTGCTTCTCTGATAATCATAGGGTTTTCAATGGCTGATTGTTTTTTGGGAGTGGATTGCTGGGTCCTTCTCCCAAGCTTATAGCACCTGGTGTTCCCAGGCAGTCTCCCATCCAGGTACTAACCAGGCCAGACCCTGCTTAGCTTCTGAGATCTGACGGGATCAAATGCCACAGTGCTACAGCTGCAAGCTATATATGGCCCATAGGGCCTCACATATTCACTATCTGGCTTTTACAGAAAAAATTTGCTGATTCCTACTATAGGAAATAGTGGACTTTAAAGCTAATCAGGAATATAGTTTATTAATCATCCTCTGACAATTGGAAGTATTAATGATTTATAGGAAGACATGAAATAATAGAATATTTAGGGCTAGAGTTATAGTTTAGTAGTAGAGAATTTGCCTAGCATATGCAAGGCCCTGGGTTTGATCTCCAGCACTACAAAATCATAATAATAATGATAATGATGATGATGATGATGATGGAATATTTAATTTGATGATTCACTGGAAAAATAAAATTATGAATGATACATAAGTCACACATATTTTATATTAAATGAATTGATCTCAATTTGAAAAGTAGAAAAACAGATAGAATCAAATCTATAGGTCAAAGTGGCCAATAAAGCCCTAAATGTGATCATATATTAAACAACAGACTGAATTAACTATAAATGTAAATGTTATAATAATAAAAAATGAAATGGCTATGCTATGAAAAGTGTTATATCATCTTAACCACTTAAAATGACTCTTTTTATTAACTTTATATACATAAGGTTTAAATGAAAATGATTATAGTAGATACGTTATATATTTTTATGATTCCTCACTTTGATTTTTAAATCAAATATCAGTCTTGATTCCATCAGATAAGAAGGCATCTGGCACATTTAAATTTTGCTCACTGAAAAATCCCAACTTTCTTATTGCCACAGGGTAGAAGGTTTGGTTAGGAAGAATGGACCAATAACTATAAATTAATATGCCTTTCCTTCCCTTGCCCTTCCTGCCATCTCAATGTAAGGTGAATGAATTTGCTACCTCAAAACTATATACAATGCATCAAGCAAAATGACCTCTGTATGGTTTGTGTATAACTTGAAAAGTGAGAATCTCTTTTGTTCTTACAGTTGGTTAATACCTCTTAAACTACAGTAGTGATGGATGAACAACTGTATATACTAAATCCCATTGAATTGCACACATAATTTATACATAATTGGGTGAATTGTATGGTATATGATAAAGCTGATACCCTCCCCTGAAAAAAATCACACGAGGAAAAGAACAGTGCCCTGCTCATGGCATAGAACTGAAATGAAAAATTCATGTTTAGCCTATTGTGTCCTAGAAACTTAAAAATACATAGATATGAATATGAAATGCAAACATGCATAGCAACCTAAAACAAAATAATTCAAACATCTGCTTCTTTTAGTGGTCATTAAATGCTCTTTCAAGATAATGTTTTTATTTATATATGTTTTTATTTATATATATATATAACAAAATTATTTATTATTATAAAAGTATAGAGAATATAATTTTAGGCAGAACAAAATAGAATTCTATTTGCTAGGTTTAAAGTAATTTAGTTATGGATCTAGGAGTACAATTTTTTCTTATTAATCAACAAGTATTTCTTGGGCCACCATGAGGTTTTTATGCCCAGGCTCATATAAGCTGCTCATTGTTGTTGTTGTTAGGTGCTATAGAATTGTTATCCAACTCATAGTGACCCTACATGCAACAGGCGAAACACTTTTGTTAGTGCTTCTCTGCTATTCATAGGGTTTTCAATGGCAGATTGATTTTTGGGAGTGGGTTGCCGGGTCCTTCTCCCAAGCCTGCAGTATATGGTGTTCCCAGGCGGTCTCTCATCCAAGTACTAATCAGGCCTGGCCCTGCTTAAGCTTCTGAGATCTGATGGGATTGGATTCCACAGTGCTACGGCTGCAGGCCCCAAGCTGCCCATTAGGTAGGCAATAATGTGACTGGTTTTAATTTTTAAATGAATAAACATTCAAATGAATTCCATCCCTTTTAAGAGAGAGATTAAGAAATGTTAAAATGCACTCAGTTTAACCATATTCTCATAGTTCAAAACTTTTGGGTACTAATTGTCTTTTTCAGGCAGGAAAACCAATATCAAGACTAGTTTCTTCACAGCTTTGTGTGTGGGTGTGGAGGTGAGTGTGTCCCTTTATAGTACCAAGTAATATCATCAGTTATTTCCAAATCCCTTTTCGTTGTTGTTGTTAGGTGCTGTCGAGTCGTGTCCGACTCATAGCAACCCTCATAGGGTTTTCAATGGCAGATTGTTTTGGGATTGCCTTGGGAGTGGGTTGCCACGTCCCTCTCCCATTTTTGTGGGGCTGGAAATCGAACTCGAGACCTCAGGGACTGCAGAGCGGCACTCTACCAACTGAGCTAAATCTCAGCCACCAAATCCCTTTTAGCTGTTCCAAAATTCAAATCTACCCTCAAAGGAAGAAAATTGACTACTACTGAGAATATTCCAAAGAATGGGCTGAATATGGAGAATAAAACTGGTTGGAAGACAAAAGGCTGAAGAAAGAAGCTCAGGAATTTGGCAGGGATGTTGGCACTGGAGGACAAAGTCCTGGTCAAACCAAAAAGCAATCCGGCTTAGGATGTTCCTACAGCATGGCCACCATTTCATGTTTATGCTTAATGGTGACAACTGGCATTGGAGTCTTGCATCACTTCCTTAGGTGCTGTCATCCCAGGTGAGGGTGTTTGTGTGGCCAAGCTATGTGCCATGTACCAGACACTAGTGGATGGGGATGGCTGCCTCCTTTTAGGAGGTGGGATAGGGTTTCTCACTAAAATCCTTACAATGGAGGGTTTCCCCATGAATGCCCATTATGAATTTATTCACAGTAACTATTATTGATATCGTGCATACATCTTTAAATTCCTGTATTAAAATGAACACATACTACTTTTATAATTTAAAAAGTAGAAAACAGAATGCTTATTTAAAAAGAGAGATTTTTCTCCCAAGTACCAGGTACAAAGTAAGCACCTATACCACGATATCAGGGAGACAAATGAGAGGGCTGCTGCACCCAGCCCACTGCTCCAGGGTCTCCCAGCAGGGCAGTAGAGCCTTGAGCTTTGGGAACTTCCACCTAATGGTGCATTAACCCATACCCAGTGTAAGTTGGTGGATGAAACTAAAGGAAAAGAAACACCAGGAAAACGTGCTTTCTTTTTTCTCTCTTCAACCATGGAGTTTCATTCAGCACTCAACATTAACTTAAGTTCAATCTTTTGTCTGATGTGGAAGAAAAAAAAAGCCACATTTTAAAAATAAAACAGCGAAAGCCAAACAAAGTTGGGAAAGTGGATGTTTTGCTCTTCTTTGCTAAGAGACCAATGCTCCTGAACTCCTGAGGAACTTCTGGCTGTTGACACCACTGCTGTGCAGGAAGCTTAAGGAAGCCCAAGGGGAAACATTTTTCTTCATTTTCTTCTGAACACAGAGGCAGGAATAACACAGGGGAAAATAGAGGTGAACAAATATAGTCATCGTCACCTTGGCATAATTGATGATAAAATGCTGGCATATCTTATTTTCATTCTATCAAGGCATTTTCTAATTGGATGTCCTTGAAACAGTGGCTGACTGTTCTCTTGTTCACTTATATTTTCCCGTTAATATTCTCAGTTGGGGGCAGGGCAAGTCTACCCAGGAGAATGATCAAGTGCACAAGCAAGTGTATGTTGGTGCTGCGAGCTCATTAAATTTCTTGCTGAGAAGTGCTGATTATGGCCCAGTTTTGCAATGTAGAACTCTTCTGTGAGAACCCCAGAAGTTTCTTCTTTGATAATTAGCCTCCTGCTTTGGTCTGAGCCATTAAGAACTCAGTGTAAGTTGTCAACACTTGTGGATGTGCTGAGCCTTAGGCTTTGCAAACTTCCATGGCTGCTGCTGCAGGTGAAATCATGAGATGCTTCTGAAGTCTTATCAACTTCCCTTAGGACAGAAACTCTCAAACTTCCCCATGCAGTAGCATCACCTGGAGGGCTTGTTAAAATATAGGTTTCTGGCCTCCACCTCCGGAGTGAGTCAGTTGAGTCTGGAGTATAGCATAAGAATTAGCATGTCTTACAGTTCCCACAGGGGCTGGGATTTAGCTCAGTTGGTAGAGTGCAGAAACTTAGCTCTGCAGTTTCTGAGGTCCTGGGTTTGATTCCCAGGACTGCCAAAAAAAAAAAAAAAAAAAAAAAAAAAAGGAGAAGGACATGGCAATCCACTCTGGAGGCAATCCCAAAACAATCAGCCATTGAAAACCCTATGAACCGGACGTGACTCAAGTGCACCTAACAACGACAACAACAGTTTCCAGGAGTTATGGCTTGGATCAAAAATATCCTCCAAAAGTTCAGATGTTGAAAATTTGGTCAACGCAGGAGTGTTCAGATGGTGAGAGGGAGCAGTTGGGAAGTGATTGGATCAAAAGGGCTCTGACTTCAGGAATGGATGAGTCTATTTATGGATTCATAACTTCATTGGCTGCCTACAGCTGTAGCCCTGTGGCATCTGATCCCATCAGATCTTGGAAGCTAAGCAGGGTCGGGCCTGGTTAGTACCTGGATGGGAGATCGCCTGGGAACACCAGAAGCTGTAGGCTTGGGAGAAGGACCTGGCAACCCCCTCCCCAAAATCAATCTGCCATTGAAAACCCTATGAACAGCAGAGAAGCACTGACAATAGTGATTCCCCTGTTGTACAGAGGGTCGCTATGAGTCGGATACCGACTCGATGGCACCTAACAACAACAACAACAACAACTTCATCGGCTAGTGGGATGTGGTGGAAACTTCAGGAGGTGGGGGCCTTAATTAGAGGAAGTGGGTCACTGGGGTTGTGCTTTTGAAGGATCTGTTTTGTGTTCTCTCTCTTTTTTTTTTCTATTTTCTTTCTTTTTTTCTTCCTTTAAGTTAGATTCAGCTTATTTTGTGTTCCTTTTCTCTCTCCCCCTTGTTCCCACCCTGCCTCTCTCTCTCATGTTCCGCCTCACCACAGACCCAGAAACAATGCCAAATGACCACGGACTTAAACTTCCGCAGCCTTGAGCCAAAATAAATCTTTCCTTTTTAAATTTGATTTTCTCAGGTATTTTGTCAAAGCAACTTAAAGCTGAGTAACACACCAGGTGATGCTGATACTGCCGGTCCTGGGATCACATTTGGAGATCCTCTGCCTTGGAGAGCTGTCCTGGGATTTATGGCTCAAACGAGCAGGTGGACACCCCAGGGAAAATGGAGAAACCAGGTCAGTAAATCACTGAATTTACATTTGTTAAACATCACAGGTACATAGCATTATGTTAGGGACTTGGGGGAATATTTCGAGTAGGTGCATATAACTCTTGCCACTTAGGATTTTATTAGCAACTATGTTGTTGTTGTTGTTGTTGTTGTTGTTGTTGTTGTTGTTGTTGTTAGGTGCCGTCCAGTTGAGTCCGACTCATAGTGACACTATGTGCAGTGGAGTGGAATGAAACACTCACTGATTCTGTGCCAGGCACACGATCTTATGTTTAAGCTCATTGTTGCAGACACTGTTCCACTCTCCCAAACATGATGTCCTTTTCCAGGGATTGGTCCCTCCTGATAACATGTCCAAAATATGTAGGACACAGTCTAGCCATTCTTGCTTCCAAGGAGCACTCTGGTTGCACTTCTTCGAGGACAGATCTGTTGGTTCTTTTGGCAGTAACTATAAGACAGCATTTTGTTTTTCAAATAATTTTCATAATCCCACTGAGAATGTTATTTAACAAAATTCTCCCTTTTGTATGAAATACCAATCTAAGAGTTTTTTTATTGAATATAAAATGGACTATTATTTCACATAAATGACAAGTAACTATTTTTTCAGGTTTTTTTAAAAAGTAGAAGAGATATAGCTTTCCAAAACAGTTACAAATACATTGTAACAACAAGAATGAATTCACTATTGGAAGCTATTTGTTAAAGCTGACTTTACTTATATTTAGGTCTTCTCTTTTATAAATGTTCAGAGTTGGTTTTATTAAGATTATGCACTTTTGAGACCAGATGAAGGTTACGTGTAGCCCTTTAGTCTAAGGCCTAACAATTAGGCTTAGGGAGCCAAACATCAATGGGCTTATATTTCAACTCTATCTTTTAGGTAAATTATTTATCCTTTGTGAAGAATCAGTCAGAGGGTTTATGGATGTCTGTTATTAATTTATTTCTCTTTGTGTTCCTTTCTTTATTTCCTTTATTCTGTTTTCTTTGACTTTAATTTATTATTTTCCTTTGAATTTTGTGAGATAAATGCTTATATCATTGTTAGAATTTTGTCTTTTTAAATTTATGCATGTAAAGCTATAAATTTTCCCCTTAGCACAGCTTTAGTAGCTTCCAATGAGTTTTAATGTGCATTTTTCTAATGCTGTCATGATTCTTTTTGAACAATTGCTATATAAAAGTAGATTTCTTAATTTTTAAACATATGAGGGTTATTTAGTGTCTTGGAGCTTCAGGTTCTTTTCTTTCCCCGTTTTTCTTTCCCTCCATTTATTTCCTTCCTTCCTTCCTACCTTCCTTCCTTCCATCTTTCCATCTTTCCTTCTTTCCTTTCTTCTTCCCTCTCTCCCTCCCTTCCTTCTTGTGATGACTGGGATTGAACCCATGGGTCTGTGTATATTAGTCAAGGGTTCTATGACTGACTCACATCCCCAGCCCACTTCATATCTTTACCTTTAAAATGTAGTAGAGTAGCTGGGCACAGTGGTGCACCCCTGTAATCCCAGCAACTCAGGAGGTGGAGGCAGGAAGATTGTGAGTTCAAGGCCAGAGGCAACCTGCATGACTTATGAACACCCTAACTCAAATAAAACATATAAGATAGAAAGTAAAAAATGAACTGTGGGTACAGCCTAGTAGTAGAGCACTTATAAACTATGTATGAGGCCTTGGGTTCAAACCAAGTACCACAAAACCAAAAACATATAAATTAATTAAATAAATAAAATAAGTAATAAAATGTAATAAAGTAAAAGGGAGGACTAAATGAGCTAACATAGCTAAAAGGCTTGGACAATGTCTTCTAGTCAGTACTTCATAATGGTAGCTATTGGTATTATTTTTTCCTTTGTTCCAAGGGTACAAAATAGAAAACTTAGATATCTTACTTTCCCATACAATCGTTTGGGTTGAAAAACTCCCCTAATTTCTATCGATAACATTTATGAGGCACCCATAAGTTTGTCTTTGACTGGCTTACCCTATGGAAATCTTCTGACTTGTGGATATACTTTTTTTGTTGTTGTTGTTAAGATTCACTTTATTGCTGATATGCAATATATTAAAGGCCATGAGAAAGTTTGATTTTAATTTTTATTTAAGTAACTTTATTTCATAAAATCTGTGGGCTGGGGTTTGGCTCTGGTAGTAGAGTGCTTGCTCCATGCACTCTCAAGCCCTAGGTTTGAATCCCAGCACTGCAAAAATGGAAGAAGGGTCTGGCAGCCCACTCCCAAAACAATCAGTCATTGAAAACTCTATGAATAGCAGAGAAGCACTGTCAGATTTAGTGCCTCTTTCATCTTGTTGTTAGGAGGGTTGCTAGGAATCACACCTGACTCAATGGCACCTAACAACAACAACAACAACAACAACAACAACAACAACATATCCTAAAGTCTAAGGTGTACATTTTTACTTTTTAAAAATTGTTGTTATTTTAAAAATTAAGGTGCATCTATATTCTATATGTGCACTGAATGTTGTTGTTATTGTTAGGTTCATGTTGCTGTGATGCTGAAAGCTATGCCACATTGAATGTAGTATTCTTTTAATTCATAAAATTAATAAATTAGTGTTGTGATATCAGCATTTTTGTTTTGTTAAGGCATAACAAGAAGTTATTTTTCTTGAGGAAGTATTGCTTGATTCAAAAGATTCATGGCATGTTCATGTGTGAGGAATTCAAATAATTCTCAGTAGTTTCAGACCCTTTTCTTCAAGATTTCTTCATTTACAGTCTTCCCAAAGCTTATTGTTGCTGTTAGGTGCCTTTGAGTCCTGTCCGACTCAAAGCGACCCTCATAGGGTTTTCAATGCTGATTGTTTCGGGATTGCCTTGGGAGTGGACTGCCATGTCCTTCTCCCTCCCTCCCCGTTTTTTTTTTTTTTTTTTGCAGTGCAGGGAATTGAACCTGGGACCTCAGAGACTGTAGAGCGGCGCCCTACCAACTGAGTTAAATCCCAGCCCTTTCCCAAAGTTACAGAGCTTGAATTTGTCCAGCAGCCCAATTGCAAAGACTTTGGTTGTTCCACCTTTACTCAAGCATTGTGGAGAAGATATTTAGTACAGTAACCTATTTTCCAATTTTTTTTTTAAACCAAATCATCCCAAAATGTTTAATTGCTACTTAAAAAAATAGTTGCCCAGGTAATTGTAATGTGTGTCCAGGGCTGAGAGCTACTGGGAAATTGATCTGGAACATTTCATTTTTCCTTCTTCCACTTTCTTGGTCAGCCTGTCCCCAGAATTACTCTATGCCACATAATCAGGTTAAGAGGCCTTGTTTTTAATTCTATACCTATAGATAAGGCTTACATTGCAAAAATCTCTGTGAGTTCTTCAAAAACTTGAATAGAGAATTACCATATGAACAGTAATGTTACTCCTAGTTATGCACCCAAGTGAATTGAAAACAGGCATTTATCAAACAAAAATCAGTGCACACAATGTTTATAACAGCATTATTCACAATCGCCAAAAGGTGGAAATAACTCAAGGCTACCAGAAGCTTCAAAATATCAAACCTCTCATTGTGTTACAGTATAAGCTAAAAACTAGTGGTTAAAATCATGAAGACAAGGCCAAGGATCAAGATAACAGAGAAATATAGTAAATAAAAATGAAGACAGAAGACAGATTCTTATGAGAAACAAAATTCCCTTGAACAGAACATGAAAAAGCAGAAGTAAGATGGAAATGACACTAATAGAAAAACTTAATTTCTACAGTCAACTGAAGGGGCATAAGGTCAACAATAGCTGAATTTCTACTAAGTCATTTATTGTGATAAACAATGTCATCTTTCGTTATGATTTGCTATAATGAGATTTATTTCACTCAACAATGTTTAATGACTTTTTCAGAATCATAATCCCATTATATTTACTGAGACTCAAACAGAATGTACAATGGAAAAAAGAGATGCTTCTTAATTAGATATCTTTGGGAAGAAAAATCATTGTCCTATGACAAGGTAACCAAAGGGTATTCAGCTAACCCTGGAAGGATAAAATATTCTAGGATGTGTCAAGATGCTAATTAATGAAATTATTTTATTTTTCCTAGATGTTGTTAAACATTTATGGTCTTTGTCACCTTTTGAAAGTTTGTATTTTGTTGTAATTTTTTCATTTGAAATAAATACTCACATTGTATCCATTAGTTTATATTTAATAGTATCTAATATACCCTCTTTAAAGTATTGAAAAGTAAAGATGTCACATTGAAGATGAAGGTGCACCTGACTCATGCCACGGTATCTTCAGTTGCATCATACGGTTGTGAAAGCTGAACATTTAGCAAGGGAGACAGGAGAATTGATGCTTTTGAATTATGGTGCTAGAGATAAATATTGAATATACCATGGATTTCCAAAAGAACCAACAGATCTGTCTTGGAAGAAGTGCAACCAGAGTGCTCCTTGGAAGCAAGAATGGCTGATTGTGTCTTACTTATTTTGGACATGTAGTCTGGAGGGACCCTGGAAAAGGACATCATGTTTGAGAGAGTGGTAGGTCAACAAAAAAAAGAGGAAAACTCTCTACTAGATGGATTGACACAGTGTTTGCAACAATGGGCTTAAACATAAATAAGATCAGGTGCCTGGAACAGAATCAGGGAGTGTTTTTGTTCTGCTATACATAGGGTTGCTATGAGTTGTACCTGACTTGAAGGCACCTAAAAACAACAACAACAACAACAACCACAACATGCCCCACCTGTATCAAATATCCTTTATATACTTTTATATTAATTTCATAGCAATTTATATAAACATTTAGATACATAATTTTAATCATTTTATATTAATTTATATTTTATATTATTCAGAGAAAGGCTAAATCTCTAGTTTCCTTTCTATTTTGTGGGGAGATTGACCATCTGACCATTCTACATACCTAGTAAAATAAGTGAGGTGAAATTTGAGGGAATAAAATTAAGTTTTTAGACTCCTTGCACAATATCAAGATTGTAATTAATTCTAGTAAACAGAAATTGTTTAAGCAATTTTCATAGCCTTGATAAAATGTCATCGCCATGATTTAAATGTAAGATTAGCTAATGTAAATGGTAATTAGAATTAGATTTAGCTTGTACATTTGGAGTTATGATGGAAAACTCCTGTGGGGACTCTTATTGTACACCAATAAATAAATAAATAAGAAAGAAAGAGGCATTGCCTTTTTCTGCATTTTTCCTGAGGTGCAATGCTTTGCAAGATCTTCAGGGAGAAAAAGAGTAGATGAGCAATATGAAAGAAACTTGTATGAAAGGATTTGATTGTTTCAAAATTGCCTGTTTTTTTCCAACTAGGAATAACTATAGAAGCCTTTCTTAAAACAAAAAAGGGTTTTTACTATTAGGAAAGAAAATGGCAATAAATAAGACTAACAGTAATACATAATTTTACAACCTCACCCACGGGTCCTCATTCTGGAGTCTGCTATTGTTTGACTCCCATCCAGCCTTTGATTTGCTATTTGTCCAGTTCCTTAAAGAATAGTGGCACTAGTGATCACTGCGCTCCTGGGCTGCGCTCCTGGGCATTTTTGATGGCTATTGAAGCCATTAGACTTAAGCATTCAGGATAAAAAAATGTATTCTTCTTTGCAAAATTTGCTTAGATATCACCCATATTTACCATCACACCTAGCATTGGTTAAAAAAAATTAACACATCACAGAGTCCCGGGCTCACAGAATTTAGAGCCTCAAAGACCCTCAGAGACCACTTGCTTCAACCCCCTTATCTTACCACCTAGGACAGTGGTCCAAAGAGATGAAGTTGCTTTCCAAGGCTCTAGCCTCCATTTGCAGACACAGAAGTAGGACAGCCCTTGGCATTTCCCACCATGCATTCCTGGTTATTATCTCTCATGAGGTTGTCTTTACCATTGATTTAGAATTATTGCACATTAAGTCATATTCAACAGAGAATACTTGGTAGGCAGTCTAATATGACAGCCTATTATAGGACATCTGGGAAAACTTGTCCACTGTCCTTTCAGAAGTTTCTCAAACCAATTTTTATTAAAAGCAAATAAAATGAGACAGAAATAAATAGCCAGAAAAAATTTAAAATAAAGATTTCATGTCTCACTGGTTTAAAATCTTGGTTTTATTTTAGTATTACTAGGAAACATTTCATGAACTATAGAAGCAGAAGTAAAACTACTTTTAAAAGGAAATTTTAAAAAACCCATACATTTAAATCTCTTCAAAGAGTATAGTTTAGTCAATTTAGTGTATTCATAGCATTATGCAGACCTAGTTCTAGAACATGTTCATCACCCTAAAAGAGACCCTGTATTGATTATCACTGTTTTCCATTCCTGCCCAGTCTCCCTTTCCTCTTTCTATAATTCTCTACCCTCCATTAGGCAACTACTAGTCAACTTTCTGCTCTATAGATCTGTCTGTTCTTGACATTTCGTATAAATGGAAGCATATGATGTGCGGTCTTTTCTAACTGGCTCTGGTTTCTTTCACTTAGAATAATGCTTTCCAGGTTCATCTAGGATGAAGCATATATAAGTGTATCATTCCCTTTTATGGCTGACTAACTTTCCATTGTATATATATGACCACATTTTATTTATCTATTCATCACTTGAACATTTGGGTGGTTTCCATTTTTTGGCTATGAGTAATGTTGCTGTAAACTCTGTGAACAAGTCTTTGCCTAGCTTGTATTTTCATTTCTCTTGGGTATATATCTAGTAGAATTGCTGGATCATAGGGTACTATATTTAACATTTTGAGGAACCCTCATTCTGTTTTCCAATTTCAGTAGCCATGTGAGAGGGTTCTAATATCTCCACAGCCTTGTAAAAGGCATATTTGACTGTTAAAGTTGGCAAAAATTCAGTGAACCATTATTTATTCAGCATCTACTTTGTCAAACATTGTGTTTAAAATGCTGCTACTAATACTGTCAATTCACTTGTGGAACAAATTAGAACACTCTAAAGAGGAATATGTCCTGATGGGGATTCTATAGTATTGTCCAGAGAGGAGACAGAAACCACAGAAGTAATTTGAACAGAGAAAATTTACTAGAAAGAATGATTAACTAGTAAAATATGATTAACTATAAAAGATAAATTGAACATGAAAGAACACGGGAATAGATTTCTCCATCTGCTGAGAAGGACATTGGTGTCAAGGACAATAACTACCATGGCTTCCTCTGCATTGACTAAATCTTAGATGCTAGGTCTTCTGGCAAAGTGTGTGTGATTTAATATTGTGGCATCATTATCCTCTGCCTGGAGTTGCAGCATTTCATGAGTTTGCTATGGTTGAGCCAAGACAGAAGGCATATGCAGACTTCTACTGAAAATATAATTCTAAATTCTAAGAAAGATTTTAGGGAGAGGAAGAAGGTTGGTGTCTTTCAGAATGCAAAGGGATTTTGAAATATAAAGAATTTCTTTGGGTTGGGTTCCATAGAAATTTGTCACAACAAACTGAAACATGAATATATAGGCTAAGGATTAGTTTCTCTTGATAAACAATTAACACTGTAGATTATAAAAAAAATTAAAAGAAGAAAAGGAAAGAGAAAACAACAGAATAGTATATATGAGGTATGATCAAAAGATATAGTGAATATTTAAATAAAAAATATTATAGTAAAGGACACATTTCTATTAATTCCCCCCAAAGTTCTCCCCCCGGCTTCCAACATACTTATACCATCATTCTTGCCACTTTCTGAAGCAGTTCTGCAAGTCCTTTTTGTATCTTTAGTTGTGCTGTTGTAGCTGCTTCAATGTCCTGAAATTGATTAAAAATGTTTACCTTTCGTGGTCATTGTGACTTTGGGGATTATCCAGATGTTGCACAGTACCAGATCCAGTGAATAAGGTGGATAAGGACGTTTGGTAATGTTTTTATTTGACAGAAACTGACATATCAGGAGTGATGTGTGATGGGGAGCATTGTCATGATGGAGGATGAAACTAAAGACATTCATGAAAGAGGACTTCAGAATGACTTCAGGAAATGGCAAGAATGATGGGATAAGTGTGTCTGAAGCCAGGAGGAGTATATTTGAGGGAGGTTAATGGCAATGTGTCTGTTAGTGTAATAAAATTTTTTTAAAAAATTTAAACATTCACTGTATTTGCTGATCATACTTTGTAGATGGAGGAAAGCTTACATCTATAGCTGAGGGAGACTATCCAAGCAAGGAAGGAGTATGGAAAGGGTGTCTATCCTCTCAAGGCTGAGATTCAGACCTTGTTAGAGAAATAGTGTTGGAGTAGGTAGGGAGTTAGGAAAATTGGGGAAGGAGGTAGATTTTAGGAGATATCAAGAAAAAAAAAAAAAACCCCAAGTTGCCTATAATTTACTTTCAAGCACTGGTCTTCCATTACTAGATTAAATATAAACAAGCATTGACCTTTCTGCAAGTGATGATGCCCACAAAATGCATAGAAGTGACCAATAGGGTAAATTTATAAGTTGACCCGAAACAAAAAGGTAAACTCATACCAATAAATGCTGCTTGTTTCTAACATAAAGCTAAAAAGCAAACCAAGGACAAGCAAATGCACTTAGTTATTATTCCTTCCTATCTCAGACACAGTGTTTCTCTGCTATTCATAGAGTCTTCAATGACTAATTGTTTCACGAATGGGATATCCAGGTCGTTCTCCCTCGTCAGTCTTAGTCTGGAAGTTCAACTGAAACAGGTCCATCATGGGTGGCCCTGCTGGTATCTGTAATAACAGTAAGATAGCTTTCACCATCACAGCAACACTCAAACCCCCACAGTATGGCAAACTGACAGACACATGTGTTGTGAAAGCTGAACATTGAATAAGGGAGACAGGAGAAGAACTGATGCTTTTGAATTGTGGTGCTGGAGATGAATATCGACTATCCCATGCACTGCCAAAAGAACCAACTGATCTGTCCTAGAAGAAGTGCAACCAGAGTACTCCTTGGAAGCAAGGATGGCTAGACTGCATCTGATGTATTTTTGACATATTGTCAGAAGGAACCAATCCCTGGAGATGGACATCATGTTTGGGAGAGTGGCAGGTCACCGAAAAAAAGGAATACCCTCAAATAGATGGATTGACACAGTGTCTGCAACAATGGGCTTAAACATAAAAAATATCATGTGCCTGGCACAGAGTTGGGCAGTGTTTTGTTCTGTTCGACCCAACTCCTTGACACCTAACAACAACATCTCAGGTACCTCCTGAGTCTGAGGTCACATAAAATAGTTCCTAGCTTACTACAAAATGAAATGAAGTAATAATCTTCCTCTCAGCCCAAAGAGGTGGGACAGCTATTTTCTAGGCCACATAAGAAAACTCAGTGCAGTTCAAATAAAATTAACACCAATAATAAGAGGTTAATTATTTCTTTATTGGCCAGCCCAAAAAGGGCCAAGTGTGGGTTTCATGCCCAAAAGCTCATATTTTCTGGGATGGAGTACAATTTTTGTCCCATCCATAAAATCTATCCAAACAAAACAAACAAACAAAAGGTGTGGGTTCCTGATCTCTTGGGGTGCTCACCTTGTTTCTTTCTCTGTTATCCAGAAGGCAGGTTGGCAGGCCAGGCAGCTCCAGAGGCCTCACTGGGAAGCCTGTAACAGATACCTCCCAGGCACAACAGAGATTGCCTTGGTGTGTTGGTGTTCAAGTATGAAAGAATTTATACTTGACACAGAAGTTGTAATAGGGAATATGTTGTTGTTAAGTGTGGGGAGTCAGTGCCTGATTCATAGTGACCCTAAGTACAACAGGCATAACAGTATTGTTAGCGCTTCTCTGTTATTCATAGGGTTTTAAATGGCTGATTATTTTTTGGGAGTGGTTTGCCTGCAGCACTTGGTGTTCCTTGGCGGTCTCCCATCCAAATACTAACCAGGCCTGGCCCTGCTTAGCTTCCAAGATCTGATGGGATTGGATGTCACAGGGCTACGGCTTCAGGCTAAGAGGGAATATAGATATTGTTTATTAAAGATAGAGAATATAGACATAAATATTAAAGATAGTAACCTTTGAGACATGAAGGCATGTAGTAGCAAAGGGCTAATACTGCCTAGAGCTCAGGTCACTTACATCTTTTACAGTGAAGTTTGGGCCCTCAGGAGAGGAAAGAAACATTCTTCAAGTTTGTGCCTGCAAGGGGTTAGTGGACTACCTAATGCCTTCTAAAGAATGGACACAGAAGTACATTTCTAAAGATTAGGAATTCTGATAGCTGTGATCTTGATAAGGGAGCAGGCTCTGTTGAACAATGTTCTTTTGTGTATGTGTCTCAGCCTTTATTTTCCTTCTTGGCTAAATGTAGGAGTTACTTTTAATTCTCCTAACAACCAGGCTAGGGCTGGGATTTAGCTCAGTTGGTAGAGAGCTGCGCTGCAGTCTCTGAGGTCCCGAGTTCAATTCCCAGCACCGCAAAAATGAGAGAAGGGCCTGGCAATCCACTCCCAAGGCAATCCCGAAACAGTCTGCCATTGAAAACCCTGAGGGTCACTATGAGTCGGATACCGACTCGACGGCACCTAACAACAACAACCAGGCTATTGGTAAAGATATTGTTTATCAGGGAAGCACTGACCAGTAGATCAAGGCATTTGTCTCAGAGGAAGCTCACATTGATAGTCATGTCTCAGGTGGCTAGGGAATAAATGGCCGCAGAGTAGATTGCTGCAGAGGCCTCTTGATTCCCTTTCTTCCTGCCTAAAATACTCTTTCATCTCCAAGGTGTATTTTCTATTAAAAGCTTGTTCAACCCCACTTCTAGCTTTTCTGTCTTTTTGTTTGCTTGGATAAAGGTCCTAATCTTAGGTTACTTCTTCCAAAAACCCAAAGTTTCTACATGTTTCTCCACTTTCCTGGTAGTAGGAAGGCCTGTGGCCCACTGGCCAGTGAAGTTTCTTGAGGTGCTACAGACCAGGGATGGGAGTGGGTAAGTTCTTGCAGGGCTTCTGGCAAAGGTGGATGGAAGGTGGCTACCATTGGGTCTCACTCAAGCTTCCTCTGGGTGAGGGTAAAATTCAATGGGAAACCCTTGCTAGGTGATGGTGAAACCTGTTGGAGGGTGTGTGCTGCTGGGTCTCCCACACACCCAGGTGCGTGCTGTAGGAGTAAGGGTAACCAGGAAAAATCCTTCATTGGCTATACCTTGCCAAGTCCCTTGTGCACTCCACTGACAAAACAACATGCACCTGCTGGCAAGGGATGCAGACTGAAATTGCAGAGCAGAGAAGTTGTGGAGCTGGAGCTGAGGGGCAGCATGCGGATAACTGGCATAATCATCTCCTTTGGATATATACCTTCTACTGGCTACACACGGTTGAACTTTTGTACAATACAAGGCCAAGTCATTCTTTTTTTTATTGGAAATTTTTAATGTACACCTTAATGTGATTCATTCTGACATGCCTTTCATTGTGACATTTCCATATATGCATTTTGATGTACATTATTCATATAGGTTCCCCCTTACCCTCCCGTATGCTTTCCCCCCTTCCACCCTCCCCATGTAAGTCTTCTCTGTCTTTTACTTGGTAATATTTTTCTACATGTCCTTGGGTTCCAGTTCTGATCAAGATATAGACTTTTCTTGTAGTGATCTTTGTTTTTATCTTGTTAGAACAATTGCATGCATTTTCTAGACCATTTATATTGACACCATTCTTAGCTTTTTTTCCTCTTTTATTTTGATCTGACCTTTGAATAGGATTTTTCCTTCTTATAATTTTCAGCTCCCATGTATGAGTGAGAACACGTGGTGTTTCTCTTTCTGAGCTTGTGTTCGTTCACTTAAAATAATTTTCTCTAATTCCATTCATTTTACTGCGAATGACCTTATTTCATTTTTCTTGATTGCTGAGTAGTATTCCATTGTGTATATATACCATAGTTTTTTTTATCCATTCTTCTGTTGAAGGGCACTTTGGTTGATTCCATATCCTTACTATTGTGAAAAGTGCTGCATTGAACATGGAGATGCAGGTGTCTCTGTGGTATGATGATCCATCTCCCTTTGGGTAAATTCCCAATAGTGTTATAGCTGGGTCATATGGTAGATCTATTTTTAGTTTTTTAAAATACCTTTATATTGATTTCCACAGTGGTTGGACCAATTTACAGCTCCTCCAACAATATAAGAGTGTTCCCTTTTCTCTGCAACTTCGCCAGTATTTGTTGTTTTTTGTTTTATTGATCTTGGCCATTCTTACTGGTGTAAGGTGAAATCTCAGAATTGTTTTGATTTGCATTTCCGTAATGGGGATGTTGAGCGTTTTTTCATGTGTTTCATGCCTTTACAGACCTTTTCATTTGAGAACTGTCTACTCAGTTCCTTTGCCCATTTGTGTATTGGGTTATTTGTTTTTTTGGGAGTTTTTTTCTTGAGTTCTTTATAAATTCTAGTAATCAGACCTTTATCTGATGTATAAAATGTGAAGATTTTTTCCCATTCCATGGGGATTTCCTTGACTCTGTTAATTGTTTCTTTTGCTGTGCAGAAGCTTTTTAATTTCATGTAATCCCATCTATCTATTCTTATTGCAATTTCTTGAGCAATTGGAGTCCTATTAAGGAAATACTTTCCTATGCCTATATGATGGAGTGAATTGCCTATCTTGCCTTCTATAAGTTTTAAAGTTTCTGGTTTTATGTTGAGGTCTTTTATCCATTTTGAGTTAACTCTCATGTATATTGAGAGATATGGGTCAGCTTTCATTTTTCTGCATGCGGATGACCATGTTTCCCAGCACCATTTGTTGGAAAGTCTGTCCTTTTTCCAGTTTATTTGCTTTGCTCCTTTGTTGAAAATCAGGTGGCTATAGGTGTGTTGAGGTATTTCTGGGTCTTCTATTCTGTTCCAGAATAGGCCGAAATTCTTTGGGCCTGTTTTTGTGCCAGTACCAAGCTGTTTGTGCAACCATTGCTCTGTAGTATAGCTTGAAGTCAGGAATTGTGATTCCACCTGCGTTCATTTTGCGGCTTAAGAGTGTTTTGGCTATATGTGGTCTTTTGTGGTTCCATATGAATTTTTGGATCATTTTTTCTATTTCTGTAAAGTCAGTCAGTGGAATTTTAATGGGTATTGCATTAAATCTATAGATTGCTTTTGGTAGGATAGCCATTTTTACAATATTAATTCTCCCTATCCAGGAGCAGGGAAGGTCTTTCCATTTTTCAGTGTCCTCTGCTATTCATTTCTTTAATGTTTTGAAATTTTCCTTGTAGAAATCTGAAGGGTCTTTGGTTAGATTGATTCCAAGGTATTTAATTTTCTGGTGGGCTATCATGAATGGTATTTTTCCTGAAATTTCCTTCTCTTCCTGTTTGGAATTGGTGTAAAGAAAAGCTATTGATTTTTGTGTGTTAATTTTGTAGCCTCCAACTTTGCTGAAGGAGTTAATTAGATCCAGAAGTTTTCTGGTTGAGGTTTTTGGGTCTTTCAGGTATAAGATCATATCATTTGCAAATAATGATAATTTGACCTCTTCCTTGCCAATCTGTATCCCTTTGATTTCTTTTTCTTGTCTGATTGCCCTGGCCAGGACTTCAATTACTGTGTTGAATAGAATAGGAGAGAGAGGACATCCTTGTCTTGTTCCAGATCTAAGAGGAAATGGTTTCAGTTTTTCTCCATTTAATATAGTGGGCCAACTCATTCTTCATAGAATAGTTCTCACCTCTTCCTTCAAGTGAGAAGGCAGTTTCAAGTCATTATGACCTCAGCTGGCTGTCAGTTACTCCTCAAATTAAGTATCATCCCATGAATCATCTCTTACCTAAAAGCTGATTTTTAAGGCTAATAACTTACATATAAAGTAATGATGGGAGGAAGAGAAAAATGAAATAAATATATACATATAAACTCATGTATGTAACATGCAAAGAAGAAACTAGAAATATACTAATGTTCTCATTTCTGTGTCTTATTAAGAGGCCATTGTTGATATATATGGCTTCCTCCTTCTGCCTGTTCTTTATTTCCTTTGTCCTTAGCTGGACAGTGTCTTATATTTGGTCAAATGACCCAAGCTTTCATTTCTAAAAGGTCTGAATCTTTAATAATCCTGCCTTCCTTTTAAAAAAAATTCCTGTTCCTGTTGTTAGGTGCCATTGAGTTGGGTCTGACTCAGTGACCCTATGTTCAGCAGAATGAAACACTGGCTGGTTCTGTGCCAGGCACATGTTCTTATTTATGTTTAAGCCCATTGTTGCAGATACTGTGTCAATCCATCTGGTGGAGGGTGTTCCTTTCATTGTTGACCTTCCACTCCCAAACATGATGTCTTTCTCCAGGGATTGGTCCTTCCTCACTACATGTTCAAAATACGTAAGATGAAGTCTAGCCATTCTTGCTTCCAAGGAGCACTCTGGTTGCACTTCTTCTAGGACATATCTGTTGGTTCTTTTGGCAGCCATAGTATATTCAATATTCATCTCCAACACCATAATTCTAAAGCATCAATTCTCCTGTCTCCCTTGTTTAATGTCCAGCTTTCACAACCATATGATGTGACTGGAAATACCATGGCATGAATCAAGTACACTTTGATCTTCAATGTGACATCTTTACTTTTCAATACTCTAAAGAGATCTTTTGCCACAGCCTTTCCCAAAGCAATGCGTCTTTTGATTTCTTGACTGGTGCTTCCATGGGTATTGATTGTAGAACCAGGTAAAGCAAAATTGTAGACAAGCTCAATCTTTTCCCTATTTATCATGAAGTTGTAAGGATTTTTGTTTTGTTGATGTTGAGTTGCAATCCGTACTGAAGGCTATGTTCTTCATCAGTAAATGTTTCAAATCTTCTTTACTTTCAGCAAGCAGAGTTGTGTCATCTGCATAACGCAGGCTGTTAATGAGTCTTCCTCTATCCCTCCATGCCATGTTCTTCTTCATAAAGTCAAGCTTATCAGATTATTTGCTCAGCATAGAAATTGAAGAGATATGGTGACAGTGTACAGGACTGATGCACACCTTTCTTGATTTTAAACCAAGCAGTGTTTCCTTGTTCTGTTCAAATGACTGCCTCCTGGTCCATGTACAGATTTCTTATGATTACAATTAAGTGCTCTGATATTCCCATTGTTGCAGTGTTATTCACAGTTTGTTATGATCCACACAGTCAAATGCCTTTGCATAGCCTTTGCAATAAAACATGGACATCTTCTGATATTCTTTGCCTTTGGCTAATATTCATCTGACATCAGCAATGATATCCCTGGTTCCCAGCTCTCTTTTGAATCCAGCTTAATTTTCTGGCAGTTCCCTGTCTATATACTGCGGCAGTTGCTTTTGAATGATCTTTAGTGAAATTTTGCTTGCATGTTATATTAATGATATTGATCGATAGTTTCCACATTCAGTTAGATCCCCTTTCTTGGGAACAGGCACAAATATGGATCTTTTCCAGCCAGTTGGCCAGGTAGCTGTTTTCCAAGTCTTTTAATGTAAACAAGCAAGCATTTCCAATGCTACATCTGTTTGTTGAAACATCTCTATTGGTATTACATCAATTCCTGTAGTTTTCCATTAACCTTCACTTTTGGGGCTCACAGAAGATCTTTGCATTCTAAACATAGTGATCCAGGTCTCCGTTATATAGTAATAAAGCATTTCTCGTTGGTACTAAGGATCAATCACTCCAGCCATTAGAGCTACTCTTTCTTTGGTCTGTTGTTTCAGTGACATAAGGAATCTAATGTGGCCTGGCGGCATTCTTTTTTTTTTTTTCTTCTTTTTTTTTTTTTTTGTGGTACTGGGGTTTGAACTCTGGACCTTGCACTTGCATGCTTTGCAAGTGTTGGACCACTGAGCTGCACCCTCAGCCCATTTTTTTGGTACTTTTTGAGACAGGGTCTCACTAAGTTACAAAGCCTGCCTCTGGTCTCTAACTTGCGATCCTCCTGCCTCCACCGCCCGAGCTGCAGGGATTATAGGCATGTGCCACCGCACCTGGTTTTTGGCAGCATTCTTATCTTATAATTTAGTGGAGCCATGGTAATGTCAATTGGTGGAAGCACTGATTCCTTCAAAACTTAGACCTCCAAATCAGCATAGCTACAATTGCTGAGATTGGAAGCAAAAAATTCTGTAAATGGACTATTATTTATACATAGTTCTAGTCACTTTCAGTTTCACCCTTTGATTTCCAGGACAGCGTATTTTGATTTTTATGTCTTTGTGTATGTATGTGCAAAATAATAAGCTCTCCCTCCTCACATGGTGGACCCTGTGATTGCATAAACACTGGCACATTTTAAGAATACTCACAAAGTGTTGGTTTCATAATGCAACAAAAATAGACAAACTCAGTGAATAAAGTCCATAAATGTCTCTCAGCTTAGTTTAGAGAGCATACTATGGGGACTAAATATTTTCTTCACAGTGGGCATGAATCTCAGATCACAAATATTGGTTTTTGTCCCTGTAACCCACCATAATTTCTATTACCAATCCCTGTCCCATTGGCATAGTGGAAATAATTTCAGTCAGTCATGGCTCCACCTTTTCTCTCATTTCACACCCTGAGCGCATGTGCTGGGGGGATAGCTAATGTTGGGGATGACCCATTTGTTCCTGGGTAGGTATTTGTGAGCTGACCATCTCCCCCTGTGGTCTTACTCCTCAGGTTTCCTATGCTACTATCTGCATGGCATGTTTATGTCAGGAGACTCTTTCCACTGTGTATATGACAACCTGGGGGAGCTCCATATTTACACTTTCCTGTTTCTCTGCCATACTGGGTGATCCAGAGGGCCTGCCTGGACTCCTCTGCCTGGGTGCTAGATGCACTCACTCTCTTCCCTCATCTCTGCTCTCCTCTCTTCCAGGGAAATTTGTCTTTCTTTTGGTGTAGTGGTAGGGGTGAGGTGGGACATTTGTTTTCCCTTCCTGGTTGTCTTGGATATTTTATAAAGACCTCAGTACATTTTTTATCCTAAAGGGTTTAGTTCTTTCCTACCCCATCACACAGAAATGAATGCCAGGAAATACCATAAGCCTGGTCTACTTCCTGTCTCAATTTACCCCTCCCGTAAGATAACAAACAAAGAGCTGAAATTTAAGGGGAATACTTGGAAAAATGAACCAAAATAATATCTCACAACTCTTTTTCAGCTAGTAATAAGTAGTGATAGGTCCTAAAGTAGCCACTCATTTGAAAGTTCACTAAGTAATTAAATTCTAGAAGTTATAAATTGTATATTACATGCAATATATTATAAATTTCTTTATCTGTGGTATGAGTATACATTGTAATCACTTCCTTTTAAGAATTTTCTCTTGAACTTTGTACATTCGAATTAGATTCAGAATACAGAACAAGCACATCTCTTGAAAGTGTCAGACAGGTTGGATTTCTTTCTTGGCTCCCATGGAAAAAGTAAACACAATATAAACCACCCATTAAGTTTTAGAGGTTATGAATATGCTTTATGCAATTTATGCTAAAAAATTCCCCTGTTGTATAAACTTTAGATTCCAAGTGAGTTATGGTCATTTGGAAATGACAACAGAGTGACTGGCAGGTTAAAGAATTTAAACACAAATGTGAAGCGCTTCTTAACCAGAATCTTCTCTCAAGTCTAACTTTCTGAGAAATTTATATGAAAAGTCTTGAAATATTATGCAGGAAGACTTTCAAAACATGTGAATTTATTCTAAATTCCCTCGGCTGATTTGTTTTTAGTGTGTTGAACTGGGGGACAGGTCAAGAAAATTATCAGTGTGGAAACAGGGAGAAATAAAGTGGGCTCATTGTGAACATGGCTGTTTCCCATCTTTAAAAAAGATAGTTTATGTTATTTTCAGCAATGCAGAGTGGGAGAAGCAGATCAGTTTTCACAGCACTGAAATAGAATTCTCCCAGCCTTACATCTCCTTCAGTTCTTGTCCTTAGTTCTTTACAAAAGAAAAAAATCCCTTTGTATATTTTTGTCTAGAATAACTCCATAGTTGTATTTACCAAGTCTTTAAGCACAGATGTGGTAAGCAGTGGAAACCGCTCCTTCTGTGGTAGCATGAGACGCTTGAAACCATACCAGTCTTTTCTAATTTTTTTTTCTATCTTTGTGCATCACCACCAGTTGAAGGGAGCTAAAGGGTTTTGTGTAGAAGTCTGAGTTTCCCTTGCCCTAGGAGAGGGTTACGAGGCTCTTGTCCCATCAGTCTATGCTTTTGGAGTAGCCACCCTGGGATGAAATGGAAGAAGGATGAACAATAGAAGAAGAGAAGTTGTGTCATGAGGATATTGAAGTGCTGTGAGCCCTGAAGGTGGGCCCTGTGGACTGACTATGTAACACTGTGGCCTTCAGAGGCAGGACAGACGCTAGTGGAGCCAACTGTTCTGTCAATGGCAATTATCCACCATTAGGTTTGACAATTTAATTCAAGGTTCTGACACTAAGATAGACCAAGGGCCAGACTAGAAGTCCATCCCCAAGGGGACCTTACAAGCCCTAGAGTTCTTGTCTTGGTGGGAAAGGTATGTAGTAGCCTGAAGATGATTGAGATTGGATTTCCTTTCAACTCTTAGTGAAAGAGAGTTCATCTAACTGGAATTAGATTTGGAAAAGTAGAGAACTGTGGGATTTCATGTTCCTGCAGGGTGTAGAATAAAATTCATTCTCATTAAATTTGCTTTAAAAGATAGAAAAATAGATCCTGACATTTCTGTTTAACTGCTTTACACATATAGCATGGAATGGTATGATCAGGTCAAGGAAAGACCATTTCATGTTCTCTTTGGGGCCAGAAGATTAAGTTTGATAAAATAGTTAGAAAAGTCAACAATATTATGCTAGAAATGTTTACCAATTGACTATGAGTACTATAAGGGGAAAAATGTGGCATTTGCCCTTGAGAAAGCAAGAATAATTCAAAGAACATATCAGTTAAATCTCTAAAGCATTACTGATGTCAATAAAATATGCACATAATGGGAGTGGTTGGAGATAGGACTTGGATCAAGCTTTATTAAAAAATTAGTCTTCAGTTATATTTCAAGGGGTGAAAGAGACATGTTTACATCCAAAGAATTGGAAGACAATAGAAATACTATTTTTGTTCATCTGCAGTGTGATTTTCCCTTTATAAAACATATTTCTATGTAAAAAAAAGCCAGGTAAGTAGCCAATAAATCTTCAAGATTGTTCATTATAAAAATTTGGACCTGTAATCAAAGCTACTTTGGATACTGAGTCAGGAGGATCACGAGCTTGAGGTCAGAGGTAACCTGAGACCATGTCTCAAAAATAAAACATAAAAACTAAAGGAGAGGGGGTGCAGTTCACTGGTGGATTGTTTGCCTGGCATGTGCTATTCCATGCGTTTAAACCCCCAGTACTACCAAAAAATAAAATAAAATCTAGAGACTTAGGTGGAGATGAAGTTGACACACTGCTACCTGAAAACTCATGGAGTTTGTTATCCTGTTAGGAAAAACCACAAAGAGCGTCACTTGGAGAAAAAAGTATAAATTTCCTTCAAAAGAAAGCGAAACCAGAAATCTTGAGTGCTCTCTTGAAGAAAACCAGACCTGCAGTGCTAACACAGAGTCAGCTGATTGTGGTTGAGAACATTAATGTGCTCTGAGCTAGAGAAGCCAATAAATGTCAGTTAACCTTTGGAAGATGATAGGAGCAAACTCTCTGATGATCTTAACTGGAAAAAGAACTGCCCTTCAAGCCAAGGAAGACGGTAGGCAATAACTCTGTTTTGAAAAAAAGAACTGTTCTCAAGTCACTATGCCAAAACTTTCTCCCTCTCCTTTAGATTTAAATGATCCAATTCTGAATATACCAGGGACCTTTTTCTGAAAGATTTGCTAATGAATAAGCGCCTTTTGGTAGAAGTCTGGTAGGAGCAAAGATAAACAGAACAACCCACCAGAGAGAAAACAGGAACTACTGTGTTTGGAATTATCTGGAGATGTCATTCCAACATCAAGAGACCAGGAACACCTCAGAGGGGACTCCTGTGTAACACATCCCCCTGCCGAAGACATTCTTGAAGGCTTAGAGCAAGCTACACATGGTAGGGGTGGGATGCTGGGAAAAGCCTGGTCTGGTCCCTAGGATGCTCTGGCCCTGGGCAAACCACTGATTTTCTTGGGGTTTCATTTCATCATCTGGAACCAAGGATATTGGATTAGGCCCCACTTCAAGTCCTAAGATTTTTAAAACTCAAAAGTAGATGCATATTAATATGGTTCCAGGTGGCCATTGTCCTATGCTGAATTGTAGGTAAAATTTGTGCAGGTAGGTAAAATTTTCTTGAAATCTGCATGTCTGATTATTGGCTAAAAGTTAGTTAAGGGCCCAAAAGGGGCATCTGAGGGATTCAGAGTGACAGGAACTGTTGGTTATTCTGTAGTAGCACTTAGCCAGAAGATGGAAAAGCTCACCTAACATTTCTGCCTTTAGAGGTGTGTGTGTAGGTGCTGCAGGACTAGAGAGGCCGCTGGAAGATGTCCCAGGAGACCATGTGCAGGGCTTCTATGATTTATGATCTAGTTGAAGAGCTTACGGGCACCAAAGATGATGCCTTCCTTCACATTGGCTATATTTTCTCTATTTCTTCAACAGCCACAAACTGGGCCATATTTTCTGTGAAAGAAAACAAAAAAGAAAAGTGACAATCCTTCATGGAATGTTTTACAGCAAAAGGCTCCTCAGAACTAATTACTGCTTTTGGAAAACAGAAAGAGAACTTGCCTGCAGAAAGGCTAGAAGATGCACCTATCATCAGGAGGCTGTTACTGTTGCACCCCCCTGCCCCCAGTTAGCATATAAAGATAATTGAAAACCCAAGCCCTTCAGAAATGAAATATTTGGGCACTGGAGATGAGGTCATACATATGCAAATTCCGAACTTTAGCTAAGTTGTCCCCACAGAGATCAGAGTAGAACAGAGAAAGACTGGCCGGCTACAAGTGAAATGGATGAAAAGATCTTCAAGAAGGGAATCATCAGCTATGTCGCATGCTGCTGATAGGACAGGATTGCTCACTGGACTGAGTACCCCGCAGGGCGTTGTGCCCTCAGTACAGACTTTTCTGTTGTTGTTGTTAGGTGCCGTCGAGTCAGTATCTGACTCATAGTGACCCTTATTGGGTTTTCAATCATTTTCTGTAGTTATAGAGAATTTAAAATATTTTAAAAAAATTTAAATGACATATAATAATTGTACATATTTCTGGGGTACAGTGGAATGCTTCAGTACTTGAATACAGTGTTAATGACCAGATCAGAGAGTTTCATGCAGGGTCTGCTAATGCTCTGGGTTCTCCCTATGGTGTGGTGAGCCTACCTTGGGACAAATTGGTTGACAGATGGGAGCAGGGGATGCAATTACTGCCTTGGGGAAGTTGCCAGAGAAGACAACACTCAGAAGGAGGTTTCTTGGCCATTTGTTATGAACCAAGTGAAATGCAAAGCAGACTTTTATGACTAGGCAATTGCTTTTTCTGAGAACTAGGTGTAACTGCTTTTGAGACTATACAAGTTGAGCATTACTTATTTGGAAGGATTTGGGACCAGAAGCGATTACAATTTCAGATGTTGGAATATTTGCATATATATAATTAGATATCTTGGGGATGGGACCTGAGTCTAAATATGAAATTCGTTTCTATTTCATACACATCTTTTATACATTTCCTGAGATCAACATTGAATAATATTTTTGGTGTGCCTGTATTTTGACCATGGCCCATCGTGTGAGGTCAGGTATGAAATTTCCCACTTGCGGCATCATGTCGACACTCAAAAAGTTTTGGATTTTGGAACATTTTCGATTTTGGATTTGGGGATTAGGGATTCTTGACCTGGAAACAATGAAGGTTATTTGTGATGTAATTATTCAGGAAAATGACTTCCTCCTAAGTTTATACTTCAGAGGAGATCAGTGTGTCTCATGTGAGTGTCTTTCTTTTTCAAAAATATTCTAAAAAGTTTAAATGACATGTAATAATTACACGTATTTCTGGGATACAGTGTGATGTTTCAATACTTGAATATAGCATATAATGTCCAGATCAGGGTATTTGGTCCTCAAACACTGGTCATTTCTTTGTGTTGGAGTATCTCTTATTTTAAGTAAAATGCATCATAGACCATGATGTAAAGTGACCTGCGAAAATTCTGCACTCCACTGACTTGAATTTTATGTATATCAGGTCACAATAAGAAGTGCTGCTTGGCTTGATCTGGTGCAGGCCAGGCTCCTACATAGAGAGCAGTTCAGCCTTGTAACATCACTGCCTTGAGTTTTTACCATGGGCTTCTTGAGAGTTTCATGCAGGGTCTGGTAACAGTGCTGGCTTCTCCCTCACAGGATGGGAGCAGGAGAGATGAAATCATTGCTTTGCTTCAGTGTCTTCTTTTCCCAAGAGGACTTTCACAGCAATGAAGTCTGTATTTTTAGAATTATCATGTTCTGTTTCAATGTTGTGAACATTCATTCTAAACCTACTATATTTAGTGAAGGTTTAATTGCCCTAGTAGAGAAACTAGTTTTAAACCATCACCTTTCATTCCTAGCTCATCAAAACAGCCCCCTGACTCCCCGTGCTCACCAGCTGAGTGGCAATTTCAGCTGCACCCAATGAGGGAAACTGACAAGGGAAATTCCAGGGTTTGAGTGTATGTTGAGTGCGAGCATAAGAAGCAGGTGAAACCGTCTTCCCACACCTGTTCTTGCCCCGCCTCCTCTCACGAGGGCCTCGCTCTTGCAACCTGCTCTCTGTGGGCTGGGATTGGTGGGTGTGCCATGGCTGCTTCAATATCTGTGTTGTGCGTCATCTCTTCCCATGCAGAAATCACATTTCATGCTTTCCAAACTGGCCCTCAGGAGACAGAATCTCTTCGTGCCATTTATAGGTATGTAAGATGTTGGGGAATTATGGTCTGAATGGTGAAATTTCTTGGAGTTTTTGTTGATGCTGTTATTCCCGTATCTACTCCCTGACTTGTGGTAGGGTCTGCTCCAAAGCCATGCCTAGGAATGGTCACATTGGGCCAGGGGAGAGTTGGGTTGAGGAGCTCTGTGCTGGTGGGAGAAGGGGGTATTGCCAAATGCCACTAAAAGTGCCATGAGACACAAATATAAGATTGTGCACATTCATTCACTCATTTAGCAAATGTTTATTGATTGCTTGAGGGACAGCCATGGAGCCTGGCACTAATGTAGTGGGGGGTTGTTGCTGTTGTTGGGTGCCATTGACTCAGTGTCCAACTCATAGCGACCCTAAGTACAACAGGCAAAACACTATTGTCAGTGCTTCTCTGTTGTTTATAGGGTTTTCAATGGTGGATTGATTTTTGGGAGTGAGTTGCCAGGTCCTTCTCACAAGCCTGCAGCACCTGGTATTCCCAGGCAGTCTCCCATCCAAGTACTAACCAGGCTCGACCCTGCTTAGCTTCTGAGATCTGACAGGAGCTGATGCCACAGGGCTATGGCTGCAGGCATAGTGGAGGGAGGTACACACAAATATAAAGGAATTATCCTAAGGAGTGCAGTTACAGAGTGAGAACCCAGAAGAAAAGTTATGAGTATGTATAACAAAGCCTGATATGACTGGACAAGCCAACGGAAAAGAAGCAGTTCTTCCCCCAACTTTGTACGCATTTGAGTCATCTGGGGATCTTGTTAAAATGTAGGTTCTTGTTCTGGGTCTAGGCTTCTCAAGGGCCTAAGATTCTATGTCTGTAACAAGTTCCCAGGTGATGCTGATACGGTTGTAATGGACAAGGGTAAGGTGAAGCGGCAGGGAGGGTTGGGGGAAATAAGTTTGACATGGAGAGACCAGCACATATACAGCTGGCACGGAATGTGTGTGTTGCTCTTCTGATCTCCAACCATTGAAGCTGAGGTAGAGTAATCATTCTACCCTTTACATGATTAATCCTGTGAATATGTGTTCCCCTGAGAAGACATATTCTTCCTCTAAGGCAGCTATTTATGTTTACTTTAAAATTAATTTGCCTTCTGTAAATACTAGGGCTTCCATTTAAAAGGGCAGACTAAAGATAGTTCTTCTGTCCTTCTCCTTAGAACGTGTCAGAAAACAATTGGGGGTAGGGGAGACAAAAATACCAGCTTCATCTTTAACAAAATTCAGAGACTAACACTCGAGATGATATATGGGGAAGGACCTCAATGCAGTAGAGATCAAATATGGGTGCAGCAAGACTCCCAGAGCTAGTGCTTGTGGTTATACATCTCAGGCAAAGCTGGTGGAAACCATTTCCTGAAGTAAAAGGCACACTGAGGGCAAACCAGCCACCTCTTCTTTGGAGTCACAGGGTAGCATGTACATTTTGGGGAATCACAACATCCCAGGGCCCCATCTGACCCAGTGGGGGAGGCAGAGCTGAATCACAAACGCGGGGAAATGCTCCCTTTGGTCTCTCCTGGTGCAGCAGGGTGGAGGAGGGAGGCTGAATTGTGGCAGTCTGGAGATGCTCCAGTCTTTTGGCTGGAGAGAGGTAAAAAATTAAAAAAAAAATAGTCCCAGGGCGGGAGATGTATCTGAGTGGTAGAGTACTCATCTCGCATGTACAAGGCCCTGGGTTGGATCAAAATTTTATTGCAAAATCAAAGCAAGGAAACCAACCTGAAATAAAACCCAATGCATGCAGATAATCCTGCCAGATAAGTTTCCTCTGGAGCCAGGGAGAATCCTTGCTGGCCTGGAATTACTCATCCTCTTCCCAACATGAGCCACCCCAAGGACCAGGAAGGAGGTGCCTCACTTAGATGAGTAAGGAAGAGGCACTGGGTACAGGAGCTATGCAAAGATATTACAAGACATAAAGAGAGAGGGGACACAAGGCTTATGGGGAAGGAATTCTCACCAATTAGCCATGAGAAAGTTGGAAATTATGACTAGCTGAGTGTCTATGAACCCAAGAACCTAATGTAAGTGAAGACGTTGAAAGCAGAGCAAATGTGAGTAGTGGGAAGTTAACAGGGCACCACAGAGTGAGCTGAAGGGCATTGCCATTAAAAACGGTAAAGCTAACTCAGTTGAGGAGTTGCAGCTGAAAACTCTGCTGCACTTTTTTTAAATGATTACTTTTTTTTTTTTTTTGGTGGCTCTGGCAAGTGGAACCCAAGGGCCTCATACATGCTTTTGCAGGTGGTTTACCGCTGAGCCACACCCCAGCTCATTTTTTACTTTTTATTTTGAAACAGGGGTCTTGCTAAGTTATGCAGGCTACCTCTGGCCTCAAGCTTGTGATCCTCCTGCCTCTGCATCCTGAGTAGCTGGATTTACAGGCATGTGCCACCACACCCCCTATGATTACTCTTTCTGTTGTGGTAAAATACATAACCTACATTTGTCTTTTTAACCATTTTAAGTGTGTGATTTAGTGACATTAATTACATGCACAGTTGTATAACCATCACCATTGTCTATTTCCAAAGAGAAACTCTGTGCCCTTTAAGTAGTATCTCCCCATTCCTTCCTCCTTCAGCCCCTGGGACCCCCTACACAACTTTTGGTCTCTGAATTTGCCACTTCTAGCTATTTCATATAACTGGACCCATATACTTCTCCTTTTGTGTCTGGCTTAGTTGGCCTGTTTTCAGAGTTCTTGTATGTTGTAGTGTGTATCAGAACTTCATTCCTTTTCATATCTAAGCAGTAGTCTTTTGTGTGTATATACCACATTTTATTTTTTGTTGGACACCTGGGTAGTTTTCACCTTTTGGCTACAGTGAATAATGGTGCAACACACTTATTTTTAAAAGGGAGAAAGTTAGAAATACAGGAAATAAAGAACAGGGAAATAATCCCACATGTTGTTGTTGTAGAGAAATTTAAAGGAGATTTATAGGAGGCTTGTTTTAATTCAGCTGGTAGAGTGCTACTTTGTATTCTCTGATGACCTGGGTTCCATCCGAAGCACTGCCAAAAAAAAAAAAAAAAAAAAAAAAGGCGGGGAAGGACATGGCAATCCACTCCCTCAGTCCTCAAACAATCAGCCATTGAAAACCCTGCGAGGGTTGCCATGAGTTGGACTTGACTCAACAGCATCTAACAACAACATAGGAGGCTTGTTTGTTTTCAACCATATGCAAATAAATTTAAAAGTCTGGACAAGAGACATACTTTCTAGAAAAGATAAAGTTCTAGGACTGGTCCCAGGAGAGTTTGAATATCTAAAGAGATCAATTGCAAGACTCAAAAAGGAGGAAAGTTGTCAAAGGATTTCTTTCCCCTCAATTACCAAGTGCAAGTGTTTCTACATGTGAGCTCTTCAAAGCCTTAACCAGTCACTCTGGTTGCAAATATGATTACTTTGCATCCGTTTCTCCCATGTGTACGTCTCCTATTTCTTTCTCTTATCTAAAAAATTGGCCAGCACCTCAAGATCAATGTTGAATAATGTGATAGTGGCATATTTTTCCTAACTTAATGCAAATGCTTCCATTATTTGCCCATTAAGCACAGCTGACTTTTGAGATGTATTTCCATATTTCCAGAAAAGAAAAGCCTTTAATTTCTTTTGTGAAGTGCAGATTATATTGGTGCTGAAGTGCGCGATAAAACACCAAATAGAAGAAGAAAGAAAACCTTAGTCCAATGTTTCTTGGGACTATCAATGTAGAGACCTTCCATAAAATGTTAGCAAACAGGTTCTAGGGTGAAAATAAAGAATACAACAGGACCAAGTGAGATTTATTTCACAAAAGAAAAGATAGTTCAAAATTAGGAAATTTATTAATGTAGTTTATCATGCTAATATATCAGGAAAACCACATCCTCACACCCATACTTGCTGAAAATATTTGTTATAAGAGTAAAGCCCATTATTGATTATGGAAAAAGACCTCATAAGCTAGAACTAAACTTGTAATGCCCTAATAATAAAATATACTTTGTCTTATCTCAAAAATTGGGCTGGGGTTTAGCTCAGTTGGTAAAGTGTAGGTCTGTATTCTCTGAGGCCCTGGGCTCAATTCCCAGCACTGCCAAAATGGGAGAAAGATCTGGCAGCCGACTCTTGAAACAGCCATTGAAAACCCTATGAATAGTAGAGAAGCACTGACATGGTGCTGGGTTTGGCACAGTGTCGAGGAGTTTTTTCTTCTATTGTACGTTGGTTCCCTATGAGTTGGACTTGACTTCATGGTACCTAACTATAACATCTCAAAAGTCAGCTGTGCTTAATGGGCAAATAATGGAAGCATTTGCATTAAGTTAGGAAAAATATGCCACTATCACATTATTCAACATTGATCTTGAGGTGCTGGCCAATTTTTCAGATAAGAGAAAGAAATAGGAGATGTACACATGGGAGAAACGGATGCAAAGTAATCATATTTGCAAATACTACCACTCTGCTTGGAAAACTAAAGAAAATTAATTGAAAGATCACTGCCAACACTAATAATAAGCAAGAGAATTGAATAGTGTGGCTGGAGATAAAACTCAATAGCCTTTGTACATATAAACAATTAGTGCCAGGATTTGATGCAATACAGGATCACATGTGCAGAGAGGCTGATTTTAAAGTTTACAATGAAAAATAAAAGAGCCAGAATATCCAGGAAAAATCCTAGAATAGTAATGAGAAGCACGGGTGGTCTGATAAACATAGCATTAAATTGTTACAGCAATCTGGTACTGGTGCACAGACAGCTCTCCATCAGTGGAGAAAATTCATTTCTCTTTGTGGATCACAATGAAAACAAGTTTCAAAACTATTCCCCTATGTATCAGATGTAAATTTGTCCAAAATACCTGCACATCTATACTAGGATATACACAGTAGCTTTGGAAGTCACTCAAAAGACCGTAACCACTGTTGAGTAGCCAGAAGATAGGGGAGGGAAGCAGTTAGAAGTCACAGTGTTTTCTTGCATAAGTTTTGGATTTTGTATCATTTGTAGTATTATCTCTTCAGAAAAGCAATTTGTAGTTGGGCACGGTGGCACACGCCTGTAATCTCAGCAATTTGGGAGTCTGGAGGATCGTGAATTTGTGGCCAGAGGCAGCTTATGCAATTTAGCAAGACCCTCTCTCACAATAAAAAATTTAAAAAATGGCTGGGAGTAGAACTCAGTTGGTAGAGCATTTGCTTACCATGTGTGAGGCCCTAGGTTCAGCCCCTCAGTATTGGATAAAGGAACAAACAAAAGAAGGGCAATTCATTATGGTTTTCTGCAAACCTTACATGAAATATGAATAAGGCAGGTAAGGGTGGGTGTGGAATGACTTGCTTGGATCACTCCAAGCAAGGGAAACAAGGGTTCTGAACCACTTGTCTAACTGCCTGTGTTTGGAAGATCCCAGGGTTGAAATAATTTGAGACTTGAGAAATTCATAGTATAGTGTGCTCCTGGACATCAATTTTTCATCATTTCCCAAGTTTTTGCCTCTCTTGCCTTTCATCTCTTCACTCAGTGGGAAAAGCCAGGGGTGTCCTGGATGTGGGGGCTGAACGACCTCCCCTGCTCTCAGCTCTCACACTCATCTGAAGCTGATGTTGCTTTTCTTACAACATCCAAGGAGCTGCCCAATAAACATGCAGTCCACGTACAATGAGTGTGTTTGCAAACACAGCTGCAAGAAAACTCCCTTACAACAAGTCTATGAAAAATGTCTTCACTATTCATCAGGGAAATGCAGATCAAAACCACAAGGTATCACATTACACCTGTTAGAATTGCTAATATAAATAAGACAAGCAATAACAAATGTTGGCATGGATATGGAGAAAGGGGAACCCTTATATACTGTTGATGGGAAGGTAGATTGGTGCAGCTATTGTGGGGAGAACAGTATGGAATGTACTAAAGAAATAAAAATTAGAACTATGTGAGCAGCAATCTGTCTTCTGACCCAAAGGAAATGAAATCACTTCGTGGAGATATCTGTAACCCCATACTTCTAGCATTATTCACCATAACCAAGACATCTTTTTAATGTGTTAAAAAGTAAGATGTCACATTGAAGATGGAAGTGCACCTGACTCATGCCATGGTATTTTCAGTCACATATGCTTGTGAAAGCTGGGAAGCAAATAAGGGAAGCAGGAGACTTGATGCTTTTGAATTATGGTGGTGATGAGTATTAAACATACCATAGACTGTCAAAAATCAACAGATCCATCCTAGAAGTGTAACCAGAGTGCCCCTTGGAAAGAAGGATGGCTAGACTGCATCTTATGTATTTTGGATATGTCAGGAGGGACCACTCCCTGAAGAAGGACATCATGTTTGGGATAGTAGTGGGTCAGTGAAAAAGGGAAGACCCTCAATTAGATGGATTGATACAGTATCTGTGATAATGGGTTTAAACATAAAAAATATTGCAGTGTCAGGTCGTGTTTTGTTCTGTTGTACATAGGGTCGCTATGAGTCAGACCTAGCTTGATGGCACCTAACAAGATATAGAAACTTTTGTCAATGGATGAATGGAAAAAATTCTGATTTATGTATATTATACAGTATTATTCAAACTTAAAAATAATCTGTGACAACATGGATGGATTTGTTAAGTGCCCTTGAATCAGGTGTCACTCAGAATGACCCTCATAGGGTTTTCAAAGGCTGATTGTTTTGGGATTGCTTCAGGAGTGGATTGCCAGATCCTTCTCCCATTTTTTGCAGTACTGGGGTTTGAACCCAGGGCCTCAGAGACTGTAGAGTGGCACTCTACCAACTGAGCTAAACCCCAGCCCTTGGGTAGATCTAGAGAACTTTAAGTGAAATAGCCAGACACACAAAGAAAACTACTGTGTGATCCCACTTATGTGGAATTTAAACAAAACACCCCCCCCATATAAAAACCTGAATATGCAGAAGCAGAGAATACAAAGTAGTTATGTGAAATGGAAGAGTGTAGGAAATGTGAAGATGGAGAACAAAGGGTTTTCAATTAAGTAGGATAGATAAATCTACAGATCCAATGAACAGCATGAAGACTATAGTTAACAGCATTGTATTTTACCTTGGGAGTGTGTTGAGTAGATATTAGGTACTTTTATAATACCCTACCCTCAGTGGGCTGGCAACCTGTTGTACTATTGGGGTTTGTGTGTTGCTGTGATACTGAAAGCAATGCCACTGGTATTTCAGGTATCTGCATGGTCACTGAATGGTGGGCAGCTTTCAGCTGAGCTTCCAGACTAGGACAGACTAGGGAGAAGGACTCAGCATCCTACTCCTGCAACAATTAGCTATTGAAAGCCCTATGAATAGAAGAGAAACACTGTCAGATACAGTGCCAGAAAATGAGCCTTCCAGGCTGGAAGGCATTCAAGAAACAACGGTGGAAAAGTTGCTTCCTCAAAGTAGAGTCGATCTTTTGATGGGAATCGAGTAAAGCTTGTAGGACCTCCTTTTGCTAATGTGGCACAACTTAAAATGAGAAGAAATACAGTGACTGCAACAGTAGGCTCAAATTAAAAAGATCATGTGTGTGACGTAGTGTTGGGTAGTGTTTCATTCTGCTGTACTGAGGGTAGTTATGAGTTGGATCTGACTCCAACACCACCAACCACACACACAGTATGAGATGATGGATAGTTAATTTGCTTGACTGTGGTAATCATTTCATTAGATATCTGTATATAAAAACGTTGCACATCTTCAATAAATAAAAATAGATATAAAGAAGCCCTCAGACTCCTTTTGGAGGTAGATTTGTTCCAATTTTTCGTATTTAGAAACCTTACAGCTCTCCTCACTCTGCACTCAGCCTGTTTCCCATGTCTTCAAGAGCAAAGGGCTGCCCTCTTTGCTTCTGAGAAAACACTGCAGTTTATTGGCTAGCCTGTACAATACTATGAGTGTATTTAACTTTGGTTTCAGATGGCAACTCACACATGGATATGTTTATGTTGCTCTTTACTAGTATTCCCATTGGCAAAGACTTTGACATGCAACAGGGGAAGTGGCTAAACAGAATAAATTCCAACTTTGAAGTTCCTTTTTCATCTGGTCCCTTTTGGGAAAAGGCTATGAAATATAAGGGTGGCTGCTGAGTCTTGAAGGCCAAGGTCGTCATCACACATTTGGTGAAAATTGACCAAGAATATAGGTCTGTAGCAGGTCAATATGCCCATGGTTGTGCCGGCAAGGAGTGAGAGGTGCAGAATGAGGACACTACCTGGAAAAATGCCCTGCCTGCCACCACTTTCTCAAATTGAGAAGCTGGGGAGGACACTGAGTGTCATTAGCTTCCAGAGCAAGAGGAAATCCCTAAGCGAAGCAGGACCCAAATTTGACTTCTGACTTGGGGCACATCCTGAAGACTCCAAGGTCAGGAGTGGTCAACTTTTAACATTTTGCCTTTTTTTGTTTTGTGGTGCTGGGGATCAATCCCAGGACCTTATGTGTACTAGGCAAGTGCTCTTCAACTGAGCTATATCCCCAACCCTTATATTCTGCCTTAAAAAAAAAAAGATTTTTAAGCCACAGAGTCTTCATATTCATTATAATCACTGAGGGGAAAAAACCCCTTTATTTCAACTTCATTCTTAGAATGTGTTAAGTCCTGGTGATAAATGTTGCTGTTGTTAGGTGCTATTGAGGCAGGTCCAACTTACAGTGACCATGTACAAGACAACAAAACACTCCCCAACACTGTGCCATGCATGGCACTATTATCAGTGCTTCTCTGCTATTCATAGGGCTTTCAATGGCTGATTTTTTTTGGGAGTGGGCTGCCAAGTCCTTCTCCCAAGCCTATAGCACCCAGTTCACTCAGGTGGTCTCCCATCAAGTACTAACCAGGCCTAGCCTTGCTCAGCCTCAGAGATCTGACAAGATTAGACACAATGATGGTTTGGCTGCAGACTCTGATTATAAATGGAAAACAAAATTATAATTGTATTTTACCTTTAAGTATATTTTGTTGATATTTTAGGCTCTTGTAGCAAAAGGTGCAAAGATAAGGAATCTGACATGGTTAATTTATTGTGTGCTATATACAGCTGCAAGAATATTTTTCCTGAAAGATCATTTTGCTCAAGTTCCTTTCTTGCTGAAATCTAAGTGGCTACCCATATCATTTAATTTCCCACAGCAAGTTATTTCAGTCCCTTGTTGTCATTTATTTCCTCTCCTGCTACATATCTTCTCTCCATCGGCAGGATTCCTGTTTCCTTTCGTGGCCAATTAGCTGTATGGTTAAGAGATGGTCACTTGTGTCTTATGGCCCCTTTGTCTGTAAAATTAGGGGTATGGAGTAAGCAGAGCCCTGGTTCCATATGGAGTGTACCGGAGTCAGGGTAAAAGGGTCTTGCGGAATTTGAAAATTGAGCATCTGATAAGCTTAGTGTTGTGGATAACCAGTACCAGGCTCTGCGTTCCCCACCCCTTAGGAATGAAAAGCTAGTCGTGAGCAAGCAGATTCAGTGCTCACATTGTTACCACATGATCAAAGGAAGAAATATATGTATCTTTCAAGATCTAAATAAAAAAATTTCAAAGTTACCATTGCATCCAACTTTTTTCTTCTTGATACTAAATTTACTTTGAAATTTCAAACAGCATTAGAGGAAGGAATATGATTCTTGTGACTATTCAAAAACTGCATTTTTTTTTTTTTTTGGAGTAACTTATTTCTGAGGCATTTTCCAGCTCATCATATGACCCGTGAGCATGTGGCCTTCCTCAGCTGAGGAAGCCATTTAGAGCACACTTACTTATCTGCTTTATCCAGGCCAGGCTTACTTCCCTCTGTAGCCATCTCCTCCATCTGAAATCCTCTTCTCTGACATTTGACAGACCGTGAGCATCCTCGCCTCCTTGCCTGAGATGAATGATTCCATCTGGACTGAGCTGCTTCCTGCAGACTGGGAGCCTCTTTATTTTTAAGGTATGGGACAAAATACAGATGAAAGTAGCATGGGCAGGTAGGTGCAGTTGTAACAGCATTAAAAAAAAGTAATTTTTTTGATAATAGTAGAGCTCTTTTTATGTGCTGAGCATTTTATTTTCATTATCTTAGTAATTCTTCATATCAACCCTACGAGGTGGGTGTTATTATTAACCTAGTTTTTCAAAGGGGAAAACTGAGGCTTGGAGAGGGTTAAGTTTTTGAGCAAGTTTTTTGCTCAAAGTGGAAAAAGAGGAGCCAGGATTTAAACTCATGGTGTTTGACTCTCATAACCTGTGCTTCTAACTACTGGTTACAAATATTTACCTCTGTGTTCACATTACTTTTACCTGTGTCTGTCCTATCTTTCTCATGAGAGTCTTGGAAAAGTAGTTTATATCTTTCATTCTTTCAGAGCATCGCAGAGGGCTATAATAATAAATGCTTAGGAAACATTTCTGTTCAAACTGCATGAATTAGAAGGTAGGCTGAATATATACAGAAATACATAAACCACTCATAAAGTGCAACCCTTTCAGATGCCTTTTTTCTGCTTCCTCCTTTACCCACCCTTCCTTCTTTCCTTTCCTTCCTTCCTCCCTCAGTACTGGAGAGTTGAGCCCAGGGCCTCCCACATGCTATGCAAGTGCTCTACCAGTGAGCCACACCCCCAGCCCTTTTATAATTTTTTATTTTGAGATAGAGTCTTGTTAAGTGTTGCTGGCTGCCTTTGTCCTCAAACTCCCAATCCTCCTGCTTCCGCCTCATGAGTCACTGGGAATATAGGAGTGCACCACCAGGCCTGGCCCAGATGACTTCTTACTGATACTACCTCTTGGGAGAAAAGAAGTACCACACAAACTATAACTGAAGCAGTTGTACTCAGAATGGGTTCTCCCCAGTCATAGCGTACATTCCACAGGCCACTGGAATGACGTCTGAGGTTTTGAAAGTTTTGTTCAAGTTGTTCCTCTTTGTCATTTTCTGGTCATACTCTTGCATGCTCAATTGGGCTAATAGGGATTTGGAGTAAGAGAAGTACAAGACAGTTTACTTAGAAGCTACATTAAAGGTTTTTTTTTTTTAAATTAGGAATTTTTAATGTACATCATAATGTGATTCATTTTGACATGCTTTTCATTGTGACAATTTTCATATATGCAATTTGATAAGCATTATTCATATAGGTTACCCCTTACCCTCCTCTGTTTCCCCCTCCCCCCTTCCCATCTAAGTTTCCCATCCAAGTCTTCTCTATCTTTTACTATATAGTATTTTTCTATATGTCCTTG
>VMDO01016180.1:16036-48691 GCA_007922755.1 Pedetes capensis | reverse complement strand
ATTTTACAACTGACATTTCTCACTTCCTACTTTATATCTCTTATTTCTTTCTTAACACATCTCATTTCACCTTCTTAATTCATAAATATAATTTAATATAGTTATTCTCACTCAACTTCTAACTTATTTGTACTCTTGTTTTCATATCTTTCCATGTTTTGTAAATTGTTCACAGTGGTATTTTGGCTTCCAGCATATAGAAGATCATCTTTTAAGGAAATTATGAAAGAACTTTTTTTAAACATTTATGTATCATTCATAGTATTCCTTCTTGAAGCTCTGAGTTTCTATCTGGTATCATTTCTATTATATAGAGGGACTGCCTTTATTTCTTGTAATGCATAACTGCTTGAGATAAATTCTGTGTGCATTCATTTATCTGAAAATATTTTTATTCTGTCCTTGTTTCTAAAGGATATTTTTACTGGATATGTAATGCTGAGTTTACAATTGTTTTATCTAGCCCCTTAAAATGTTGTTCTATTATCTTCTGGGCCCCACTGTTGTGAGAAGTCAGGGTTTTGGATGATTTTTCTTTTGTATATAATAGGTTGCTTTCAAATACCTTTAAAGATTTTATCTTATCCTTGGTTTTAAGCAGTTTGACCATGATGTGTTCAAATGTGATTTTCTTTATATTTATTTCTGAATAAATTTCTGAATTCTGAACAGTTTGGATCTGGCAAATGGTATTTTTCATTAAACTTAGAAAATTTTATTATTTAAATATCTTTTCTGCTTCATTCTCACACTATTCTTACTAGGACTCCTACTACATATGTATTAGATTACTGAATATTGTCCCCAAAATTGATGGTAATATTTTCATTTTTCTTCAACCTTTTATATATTTTTTTCTTCAATTCTGGTAATTTCTAATGATTTATCAAGTTCATGGTCCTTTTTTTCTGCTATTTCTAATCAGCTTTTAGGTCCATTCATTGATTCTTTTCTTCATTTTAGTTATTGAATTTTTCAGTCATACAATTTCCTTTTTTTCTGTCATTTGATTCCTTTCTTATAATCAATTTCTCTGTTGATATTCCTATTTGTTCATATATTTTTCTTTTTTTAAAATAACTCATTTTCTTTGCAGCATATTTGTAATAGCTGCTCTAAAGGTTTTAAGTGTAATATCTGAGCCACCTTAAAGTTAGTTTCTAATGAAAATTCTTTTTATGAGTCACGTTTTCTTGTTAAATTGAATACCTAGTAATTTTTAAATTATATGCCGGACAGTATTAATGACACATTGTAGCGATGTTGTGTTCTTAAAAATTTCTCTGTAGAATTTTAGTTTTTGTTTTAGAAGGCAGCTTACTGGCTGATCACCTTGTGTAGACTTAGTTTTATAGTTTGTTAGGGCACATCTGTGGATGTCTCAGAGGGCTTCTTGGGCCCTTCTCACTTAGCATGACTCCTGAAATTCTTTTTCTCCTGTGCATTTCATTAGAGCTTGATTTTACAGTTTTTTAGTGTGAGTATATAGTAGACCCTATTCCAGTATGACTTTTGCTCCTAAACTGAAGCTTCTTAGAGTTTCAAGTTGGACTGCCAAGTTGGACTGCCTCTGTTTCCCCATGCTGTCTTACCTCTAGTATTTCCATTAGATCTTAACATTATTGCAGCCACTCTTTTGTATGCCTTGTGTAGTTATATCCTGTATTTGGCTAAGGACTCTCAGAAAATCCTGTATAAACCTCTGTGGCCCACAGTGCTCAGCTCCCTCATCCCCATTACTTTGATGTCAGCCTGCCAGCTCTGCTACACTTGTACTCTGGCTGGCCATCTTACAGTTAGGAAATTGTCCCAAGGCAGAGAACCAGAGTGATTTTGTGCTAGCCTTTCCCTTCTCTCAGAGGTCACATTCTTGCTCAGTCTGTTACCCAGTATGTAAAAACAGTTGCATCATTTTGTGCAGTTTAATAGTTGTTTGCAAGTGGAAGAATAGTCTGGTACCAATTACTCTGTCATACTGGAATGGAAATCTCTCATGGAAATTTTAATGTGTTGAGGTAAACTTGAACTTTGTTGTTGTTAGGTACTGTGGAGTCAGGTCCAACTTATAGCAACCCTACGTACAACAGAACGAAACATTGGTCCACTCTGTGCCATACCTGGCACTATGTCAGTGCTTCTCTGATATTCATAAGGTTTTCAGTGGCTGCTTGTTTTGGGATTGCTTCAGGAGTGGATTGCCATATCCTTCTCCCATTTTTGATACACTGGGGATCAAACCCAGAGCCTTAGAGAGGACAGAGCAGCACTCTACTGAGCCAAACTCCAGCCCCAAATTTTAACTTTAGTGGTAGCTTAAAAGGGAAAAGTAAACTTTCTTTTTTTATTTAAATGAGGATCTTGCTATGTTGCCCAATGCTAGCCTTAAACTCCTGTAGCTTGTGATACTCCTGCCTCAGCCTCCTGAGCAGCTGGGGGTGCACACCACAGCACTTGGCTGGGCAAAGTAAATCTTGATCTCCCATGGTTAGAATGAAATAAGTAAAATAAGCCCTTGTGCTCACACGCTGAATCTTTCTCTGTGTTCTTTGTCCCTCCCATCCCCAGTTACCCATTCACTTCTTCCTTCATAAAGGAGACAAATTGAGTTGTGAGTGGAGGGCAACCAGAAGAGAGAAATATCTTACTTGGATCTTGGATCCAGGGTCATGATCTTAGTATATTTCAATTGGAAAATTAAAGGTTGTGAAAAAAGCACCATATACCAGGGGTAAAACAGTAATGCACATAGGACTTTTTGTGTTTATATTTTATGACATTGGTTATCCATTGAGGTGTAAGCAAACAGGGTATGTTAGGGAAAGGATCTACTTATGTACACCTTATTCTCTGTAAGTGACGACCCTTCACGTTTGGTGAGATAACGATATATCTAAAATTGTAACTTACCATGATTGTTGTGGGAAGAGGTTTTCTTTGAGCATGAGCTGAGGAGGCTGGGTAATGTTTTGTATGGTTAGACCTATAGAGGAAAAAATTCCCCTTGTTTTTGATTCTAAATTCTGGTTTTTCTTTTCCTATTAAACCTAAATTTGTTTAAAATAAAATCTGTTTTTGATGGGAAAGGATTCTCATTAGGGAAATATTTTATTTGATAATTCGTGATCAGTTCAGAAATTTAATGAAGTTTCCAGTTGGAAGTAATCTAGGAGATACAAATACTGGTTCAAACTTGGAGCTTTTAGCTTTATATACATATGTCATAGGGGCCTCAGAACCAGAATAATGCTTTCTCTTTAAGGCCTTATTTGAATATAGCAAGCTTTGTGTCTGCTCAAGAAGACATTTTTAGATTAGACCTATTCTTTTAAAGATTTTGTGGCTTGTTCATTTGCATGTATACCCCATTTCATTTTCTTAGAAAATGAGATGACAGTTCAAAAGGATGCTGTGTGTGTTGTTTGTTCCTTTGAATTCGAGTTGGTTGCCAACTTGCTTGTCCATGTTTTACATTTTGTCCTGAGTTCCAGATTGCACCTCACAGTTAATCACTTACTCTCTTGCCAGCACCCTCTACACCTTGCCCTTGGCTCCTTACCACATCCTTCCTACATGTGTAACCCTGTAGTAACCCTGTAAATTTGTTTCCTTTACATTTTAATTTTTTTTCATTAAAAATATTTTAATTGTGATAGAATACATATAACATTATTTCTTTCTTTTTAGACCTGGACTGATAAACACTGCTAAAGATGTTTATGAAGACTGGTGTTCTGACAAATTCCACTGGGCTTTCTGAATATCTCAATCATGCTTTGTCCTTGGTCACAACTCCTTGATCCTCTTTCATGGCACCCATCCTTTATTATTCTCCTCAAGCCACTTTTGCCTTCCCCACAATTGCTTATGTTGTTGTTAGGTGCCATTGAGTCGAGTCCTACTCATATTGATCCTGTGTATGGCAGAACTAAACACTCTCTGATTCTGTGCTAGGCACATGATCTTATTTGTATTTAAGCCCATTCTTGCAGATCTGTCCTGACTACATGTCCAAAAATAAATAAGATGCTGTCTAGCCATCCTTGTTTCTAAGGAGCACTCTGGTTGCACTTCTAGGAAAGATCTGTTTATGGCTCTGGGCAAATGGCCTTATATCTCCTGTCAGAGAACACTAAGACTGTCTGCTGGCCTCTCATAGATGGACTCTGTCTTCACCTCCTGTCTTCTAGGCTTGGAGGAAGAGTGTCTGGCTTCCATCAAGATTAAGATTAATTCTTACCAGGCACAGTGGTGCATGCTATAATCCCAGCGGCCTGGGAGGCAGAGGCAGGAAGATCACAAGTTCAAAACCAGAGGCAGTCTGCATAACTTAGCAAGACTGTGTCTCAAAAAGTAAAAATATGGGCTGAGGGTGCAGCTCAGTGGTACATCACTTGAAAGCATGCAAGCACGAGGCCCTGCATTCAACCCCTAGTACCACCAAAAAAAAAAAAAAAAGATTAAGATTAATTCTTGTGATTGCTTCATATCCCTCTGAAGTATTATTCTAATACTTCTCCTTCCTTACCCCTCCATCTCCACATTTTTCTTTCTTTACTTTAACTTTTCCAAGTTGTTCTCATCTGAAACATGGACAAACAAAAAAACAAAACAATTTAGCTCTACACGATACTTGTTTTTAGTTCGACCCTATTTTTTTTCGTTAATAAACAACTATATACTTTGAAAGAACAGTCTGTAGCTTTTGCCTTCCATTGCTCATTCTTTCCTTGGGAAACTGGAATCAGGCTTTCACTCCCACCACTCCAATGAAAACACCTCATAAAATTCATTGGTTCTCAAATGTACAGGTATTTCATTTTACTTGACCTTTCTAAGACATTTAATGTCAACCACTACCTTCTTCATGAAAACTTCCCTTTGATTTCTGGGTTGCTGCCCTTCTGATTTTCCTAGCTCTAATCCATTCTTTCTTATCCTCCTTTGTTGTCCTCCTTCCTTTGGCCCCCTCTTAGACACTGGTACTCCCTGACTCTTGTCTCCTTTGCAGTAGTCTCATCCGTCCGCATGGTTTAAATTATGTATACACAGGTGATTTAGAAATATTAATCTTCTGCCCACATCTCTCTTTTAAGCTCCAGATCCATGTAATGTAATCATTATGACAGTCCCACAAAATACTAATGCTGTCCAGATTATACATGAGGAAATTGAGGCTAAGAAGTACCTGTTTGAGATCAAGCAATTAGTGAAAGAGCCAGGATCCAAAACCTAACATCAAAACCTTTAACTCAGAGATAAGGCTATTAATTAAACACTTATACCTATTTATCTGACAAGTATCTCAGATGTGTTGTATCCCATAATGAGTGTCATGTTACAATCTCACTCTCACTCCTTACTTTCTAGAGAGACAGAAAGAGAAAGAGAAATGGAGAATACGAAAATCTGTATTGTCTGTCTCAGTGAATGACTTTCCTTTATCCAGTTGCCCAAGCCAGAATGTCCATAGAAATTACCATACTGGCCCAGTTGATGCAAGGGAACATTAATTCCTATACATTCTACCTCTCTAAAATGACTTGTAGTTATTACCTCCCTTTCACTGGTATTGTCATAACTGAGAGCTTTGTGTTGACCTGGACTGCCATTATAAAGACTCATTGCTTCTCATTGTTTCTTATCTTTGCTTTTTAGGCTTTTTTTTTTTTTTAACTTTTAATGTTTGTTACAGAAAAATTTGTAGCATATAAAATTAATCATTAGAAAAATAAAATGATAACTGGGCATGGTGGCACATGCCTATAGTCCCAGCAATATGGGAGGCAGAGGCAGGAAGATCACAAGTCCGAGACCAGACACAGTCTGTAATTTAGTGAGAACCTGTCTCAAAAAGTAAAAAAATGGACTGGGAGTGCAACTCAGTGGTACAGCACTTGCAAAGAGTGCAAGCATGAGGCCCTGGGTTCCAACCCCCAGTACTGAAAAAAAAAAAAAAAAGAAAGAAAGAAAGAAAGGAAAAAAGAAAGAAAGGAAAAGAAAAAGAGAAAAAGACGTGCAAAAAATAATCCCCTTTTAAAACATTATTAAATTCAACAGACATAAAATTACTGTCAGATTGTAGTAAAAGTTTTTGGATACTAAGTATCAGTGTCCATCCTGTCACAGATGGGCAACAGTTTACCGATTGGCTCTGGGCCACAAACAACATCAAGGAGCACTAGTTTCTAGTATCTGGTGAAAAGAAAGCTCTTCAGTTTTCTTAGGTTGTAACCACATAAGTCTGTTATTTAAAAGTAAAGCATTTCAACTAGGAGTTTTTGGCTTGTAAATAGCCTCTGTTTGTTTGTGGATTTAAGAGAAAATTCTGTGCTTCTCTAGGATACTGTATTTTAGGGCTAAATCCTACTAGAGCAAGAAGTAATTGTTACATTACAATTTGTGCTAAAATCAAAGTGTACTGACTTAAAAATCAAACCATTTTTAAAAAAATAGTCTTGAAGTATAGTTATCATGGACTACTTATAATAAAGGCAGTTTTCCTTGGCTTGATATATTTAACTTGAAATGACTGCTTCCACCAAAATGATGGCTTCTCATATGCAGTAAAGTATGCACATGATTTGATGTGCTCTATTTCTGAAATATTAAAATCTGCTTAAGTATTAGCCTGCCACCATACCATGGCTTCTGATCCTGTCAAATCTTGGAAGCTAAGCAGGGTCAGGCCTGGTTAATATTTGGATGGGAGATCGCCTGGGAATACCAGGTGTTGTAGGCTAGGGAGAAGGACCCAGCAACCCACTCCCCCAAAATAATTAGCCATTGAAAACCCTGTGAATAGCAGAGAAGCACAATAGTGTTTCACCTGTTGTACATAGGGTCGCTATGAGTCGGCCACCAACATGACAGAACTTACCACAACTTAAGTATTAATCTGAAGGGGTATTAAATAATAACAGTAAATTTTCTGGATTTTGGTAGGCTTCTGACTAAGCTCTTCTCAGAAGATTTGATGTTAATCCAGTGCAGACAGGCAGTAAATGGTCCATCAGTAGAATATCCCTTGGGTTTAAACAGGGCATGGCTTTCGAAGAATCAAACTTAGAATTCTAAGGGACCAGGGTTGAGGATGAGCATATTCTGTGATAATGCTCTAAATGGTAAGCAAAGACTCTATCCAGACTTAGTTGGTTAGTTAGAATCTATTTGCTAAATAAAACTATTCTAGACTAGACCCCATTGTTGTCTGCATAAGGCCTGGCAGAGAAGAAAACTCATGGACAAATGCCTAAGGGAATATAATCTTCTCTTTTGAGGTAAAATCAGAAAAGATTTTAGACATTAAAAAAATTAATGTACAGCACTATGTCGGATACTAAAAAACTATCACAGAAAATTTCTAACCCTTAAGAATTTAAAAACAGTTTTAAAAAAAGATTCAAATATGGAAGTATAGTGCTATATTCATGACATGAATGCCTCTAAAACATAATCAACTCCATCAAAATGAACTTTGCTACAAGAAGGTGGGGCACTATGGGAAACTTAGAAAATGTGTATCTCAAAAGCAGGATATTATAACCCCTTTTCCATTTTCACACTATTTACAGATGGGTGGATGGCTGCTTGCTAAACCTACAGCTAGAAAGTGATTAAAAATTTTACTCAAAGAAAACATTTAAGGTAGAAAATCTTTACAAAGTTCATGATGGAGAAGACACAGGAAAAGGCCACCTCATTTATGTTTGTATCTTCTTCAAAGCAGAAATGGATGAGGTAAAAATGAAAAGAAAATTTATTTTTAAATGGTAACAAAGAAAAGGGGGAAAAAGATGGCTTCTTAATTTACACTGCAGCAAGTTAAGCTTAGTTGTGTGGTAACAAGTATTCACCAGGTGAGCTAAGATAGAAAGGAGAAATGATGATATTAAGGCAGAAGGAACAGAGGGGAAAAAAGCATGTGCGAAATAGCATGCAATAGCAGCCTGGCTTGTTCTCAGAATAGTAAGCAGTCTGGGATGGCCAGAGGACACCCAGGACTATTGTGGTTAGTATTGGTTGGTTCTGACCATGCCAGGCCCTGCTAGATTAGTGCTTCTCTAACTTATGTGTGCATAAATCACCTGAGGATTTGATAAAATCATATTCAAGGAGGGAATATGAGAGTCTGCTTTCTTTAACAAGCTGTAATGTGATGTGGGTGCTTTTGGTCCTCATACCACACTTGGAATAGCAAAACTAAATTTTATCCTAATATTTATCAGTACTTGATTTCATGAATTATGAGTTGCCACTGTTTAATTACTTTTTGTTGAGTAGCACAAAAATACATAGATAGCATTTGGTTAAGCTAGATATTAAGTAGTTTAATGTAAGCTTTCTCTGCTGATGGTAAAATAGTACTTCTAGCAACTTCATTGTTAGGTATAAAACAAATAATTTAGTTGCAAGCTCTCTTTTATTAGTATGAGTAGAAGGATGCAATATAATGTGAAAAACCTAAAATTTGAAATCAGAATTTTAGATCTGGGCTCCAATATCAATTTTATGCCGAATTAGCCATATGGCTATGAAAATAAATAAACTCCTTTCCCTTTTTTCTGTTTTCTCATGTTTAAAATAGAATATTTTCCAGTTTATAGGATTGTTGTGAGGGTTAGAAATGATATGTATAAAATGCCTTATAGGGAATGGTTAATGATGGTTTCAGTTTGGTAACTTTGGGGATCCCTTAAGAGCTAACATTTTATGATTTTTAAATAGAGAATACTGAAAGGTCTAATCCTAAGAGTTATTGATATGTTTTGAGGATTATTTAACGTTCTACTTTTTGAGACCTTTTTTCTCAATGACTTGTGGCAAATTGGAGGGTAGTTCTTTATAAAGATTCTTTACACTTTGCCACTACTAGATTCATTAACACTCATGGTGGCTAGTTGGTTATGGATGTGAATGTTGTACTAAAGAAGTGTGAAGAACAGGTTGAATTGTAATTTTATCTGATTTTTAGAATTTCTGTCTTTTTAAAAATTATTTCTTGCTTACAGAAATTTCCTATATAATTTGCTGCTTCCAGTTTGCTGTGGGATGAGAACATCACTCTCTTTGGGGAAACAATTGCCCATTCTATTGCTTATTCACAACTGAAGCCTAGAAATGGGCAGTTTGAGGTACTTCCTAAGGAGAATGCAAATCAGGGAAAAGAACTGTGAAGGCCCAGGAACCAGTTTGAGGTTTCTGGACACGTATTCTGGGTTCCAGACACCCGGTCCCAGAGGAGAGGCATGGACGAGTCCCTTTGATCCCCTTGACTCCTTGCCCTGTAAGGACAGACACAGCCAGAGACAGGCCAAAGCACCTCTCTCTAAAGTCCAGAGTAGGGGCTCAGGTTGTTGGGTAGGATTGTATTAAGAAAATTAGTGTGTAATTTCACCTATGTTTTTTGATATTAGCTTGTTTATTTAGCTTTTCTGTTTCATGACTGTGATATACTCTTATTTATGCTTGAGTTTTTAATGGATGACTCAAGAATGTTATAAGCATCTTATTTGAAATTCAGTAATTCTAGGAAGGAATGAAGTCTCAGTGACTAAAAAAATCGTAAGTGATTTTGAAAGTCTTGGATTAAATTTGGTATTGCCAGAAGACATTGTATTATGAGATTTTTTTCCCCCTAACCCTCTGCCTTATCCTTATGTCTTTATTTCTTAGATCGACTTCAGCTCCCTAGAAATATGATTGAAAACAGCATGTTTGAGGAAGAACCAGACGTGGTAGATTTAGCCAAGGAGCCTTGTTTACATCCTCTAGAGCCAGATGAGGTGGAATATGAGCCCCGGGGTTCTCGACTGCTGGTTCGAGGTCTTGGTGAACATGAAATGGATGAGGATGAAGAAGATTATGAGTCATCTGCAAAGCTGCTGGGCATGTCCTTCATGAACAGGAGCTCAGGCCTTCGGAACAGTGCAACTGGCTACAGGCAGAGTCCAGATGGGGCTTGTTCAGTACCCTCTGCAAGGACCTTTGTGGTCTGTGCTTTTGTCATTGTGGTTGCTGTCTCTGTAATCATGGTGATTTATCTACTGCCTCGATGTACTTTTACCAAGGAAGGCTGCCATAAAAAAAACCAATCACTAGGACTAATTCAGCCAATTGCGACAAATGGGAAATTGTTTCCATGGGCACAAATTAGGCTTCCCACTGCCATCATGCCTCAACGTTATGAACTTAACATACACCCAAACCTAACCTCAAAGACATTCAGGGGTTCTGTGACAATTTCATTTCAAGCTCTTCAGGCCACGTGGAATATCATTCTTCATAGCACAGGTCATAATATTTCAAGAGTGACTTTTATATCAGCAGTTTCAAGCCAAGAAAAACCAGTTGAATTCCTGGAGTACCCATACCACGAACAAATTGCTATTGTTGCCCCTGATGCCCTTCTAGCAGGTCACAATTATACCTTGAAGATTGAATATTCAGCAAATATATCTAGATCTTACTATGGTTTTTATAGCATCACCTACAGAGATGAAAATAATCAGAAAAAGTATGTAGACCTCTTAAGTGATTCGTGTATGTTAATTGCTATCTTTTCTTGCAGTTTACCCAGTAGAAACAGTTATTTGGGCACATCCTTATCAGGAAAAATGTACAATAATTTTAAGCACAGAAGAGGTGTGGCTTCCTACCATTTGTAGTAAATATCTACTACGTAGGGCCATCTATATGGTATGCAAGTAGTTTCTAACAAAAACACTGGGTTTTGTTTTGGCAGGAGATTCCCATCTCAACCATAATTTAAAAGATAAGATATGGGTCACTGATTTGCCCAAAGTTATATGGCTGGTAAATTGTAGAGTTTGGATTGTCTGACTGCAAATCTCATATTCTTTCTTTTCTACTTATCTTCTAACAGTAGGAGCTAAGCCCTAAACAAGGGAAGCAGCCATATCCAAGTTGGTGGTTTTATGTGTGCCACATTACCTGGTACCTGAAATATGCACAAGAGGGCTGCACTTGCTCTGATTACTCTGTGGACATGTTTGGATGGTTTCCCAAATGGAGATCTGCTTTATTCCTGTACTGAATTGAAAATCTGCATTTTTCCTTGTTTCTTTTTATACTTTTCTCCGTGTGTATAATTGAGGGCATTTATATGAAGTGTATTCTAAACTGTTGTGGCTATATTATGGGGGAAGAGAGTAGAAGAGAGAAGAAAGTAGAATACTGCAGGACACCTAGATTTTCCAGTCTTCATGCAAGTGAAAGTTGTAAGTTTGAGGTTTGTATTGGGAAGCCAGAGCATATGCAGAGATGATTAGTAGCAATTAATGACAACCCTTCATACTGATCTTCCATCAGAAACCTATTTCAGACATCAATGGCTAACTGTAGCCTACCTTTGTGGTTTTAGTCCAGCCATACTCTACAGCTGCCCCCCATCCTTGGACACACACTGCTCTTTCCTGTGCTGCCCACTTTTTCTTGAATATGCTATTTTCCTTTCTCTACTTTTTTAGATATTCATGTTTTAAGGCCTTCTTTATATTTTGTCCCAGTTTTTTTTTTAACAGTATCTTCAATTTCCAATCAGAATTTGTTTCCTACCCTCTGTCCCATTCCCTTTTTCCCCACTGTTTTGACATGATTTGCAGCTTAACAAAAGTTTCTTCCACTGTAATAGACCTTTACCTCTCCCAGTTGGTTGTGCGTCCTTTAGTGACTGGGATTGTACCATATTTATCTTAATATCCCTAGTAGTGGGCATAGTGCCTTGTATAGTAGGTGCTCAATAACTATTGGATTGAATTTGCATTTGTTTTAGGTACTTTGCAGCAACTCAATTTGAACCACTGGCAGCAAGATCTGTTTTTCCTTGTTTTGATGAACCAGCATTTAAGGCCACATTTATCATTAGGATCATAAGAGATGAACAATATACTGCTTTATCAAATATGCCTAAGGTACTGTTCTGTTCTTTGAAAGTAAAATCTTCGAATGGGTCTCTTTCTTTAAGAGCTCTTGAATTCTTTGCTGGGAATGATCAGAGTTGTATACATAAGTATTGTTTCTTAAAATACATGAATAAAAATTGAAAATTGAAATACAGGTATTGCTTAGAATCAATTGGGAAGTCAGCTTAAGGAGCCCTTGAGGAAAAAGAAAGGCCTGCTGGACTTGGATTAAACAGTTAGAAAATATGAAATGGGTCCTGTGTACAAAAGTTGTACAAATACCAATAGGACAAGATCAGAGTGACATTTTAATGAGTTTGCTGTTTTAAACAACATTATTCAATATTGCTGAATCATTATTTTTCTTGGTTTTTACTGGTAGATTAAAAAAAATGATGTTGTAATTTGGAGATTGATGACAAGTATAAGAACCTCTTTCTTGACTGTTATCTCTGCATTGGATGTAGTAGGGGTGAAACCAAGTGGAGTAGTTTTTATGCTAAACAGAACCTAGGGAGTAAAAAACACATACATAAGAACCTAGGGTTCCTTTTGTTGTCTCAGACACCTCCGTGGCTATGTGTAGCCTTCTGAAGTAGAGGGTAGGAGCAGTCATACCCAGCAGGTCATGGAGCCAGCCCTGTAGGCAGCAGACAACATAATCTGTCTTTAACCAGGACAGCACCCCAGTAGCTTCAGTCCTAGCCCTACTTTTCACCTTGATTGTTCTCTAAAAGAGATGGACAACTACTTGCCTAGTATCTCAAAACATAACTTAATTCATGGTTTGAAAATCTTGTAAGTTGTCAGCATGCCTTTATCTTGTGTCTGCTACAAACTTCTTTAGTGGCTTACCACCTTTGATCCTATTAAGTTTCCTTGGGGTTCCTCAATATTGTACTCTCTGAAGCCCTTTCAGGTCATTTGGAGGGATAGCCTAGCTGTAATTCCTTCTTTAATTTGAGCCTTTCTGGGTTACAGCAGAGGATATTGGTTTTGGTGGAGTTTTAAAGGGGAGAAACAGAACTACTGTCACTATTTCTAACTGACATTTATTTAAAGCCACGTTGGGCCTCAAACATCAAAGATTTCCACTGTACTCAGTATGTCCTCATAATGAAGAAAGATAGAACAAACTGAAAGAGTCCTATTCTGTCCAGAAACATGCCACTTATTTCCTATATCAATGTTTAGTTTCTCAGTATATTTGTCATTGTCATTTTTCTCTTTGCCTGTAGAAGTCATCAGTCCCTATGGAAGATGGACTTGTTCAGGATGAGTTTTCTGAGAGTGTGAAGATGAGTACTTATCTGGTTGCTTTCATTGTGGGAGAGATGAAGAACCTGAGTCAGGATGTAAATGGAACCCTGGTAGGTTGATATAGTAATTATCTTAAAGCCTGTTTCACAGAAGGCTAAGAGGAATCCTCACTTTAATGATTCTTGGTAGTTGCCTTAGAAAAAAAATAAGCCTTTAGATTATATTCTGATGTTTCATACCAGAAATGCTACTCTTACGTAGCTGTTATTTACTGTTGTTCATTTAATAGCTGGAAGTCAATCATTTTTAAATTTCTTACTGCTTTTGTAAGAGAATTCTACTAAGACAACTTATGTATACTAAAGTTTCTAGAACTGTGTTATACAACTGGTGATGACTAGTGTTATATAACTGTCTAGATTTAAATTAATTAAAAGTAAATAAAATTTAAAATTCCCTTCCTCATTTTCACTAGCCACATTTCATGTGGCTACTGGCTACCATATTGGCTACGGTGCAAAGATAAGATGAATCTTTTTTGCAGTACTTGGGAGTTGAACCCACTACCTTGCACATGCTTTACAAGTGCTCTACAACTAGACTGCACCCCCAGTTGCCTCCCACTTCTGTATTTTTGAGACAGGGTCTTGCTAAGTTATACAGGCTACCTTTGGCTTCAAACTTTGAGTCTTCCTGCCTGAATCGTCCTAGGTCACTGAAATTAGATGCATGTGCCACTGAACCTGGGTCTGATTGAATTTATTAATAGAGAATGAGTAAGATTATTTAACTTGAGTCTGGTTTATCTACATTTTGCCAAAATTGGTCATCCATTCTAAGAAGGCTTCTCTGTTGTTCTTTATCATTAGTACCTATCAGTAAATGATTATTTGATTGGATTTTTAATTTCATAGTAGGCACACAGTAAAGCTAATCTTTTCACATACTGACAATATAGAAGAAAAAAAAAACACTTTTTAAGCCTCCATTTCCTCCACCCTTTCTTCCATACATCTCTCTGTTTCTTTTATATGTTGTATTCACTCGTTATTGCCTGTAGGATTATATTAAAATTGATCATTCTGATATTCAAGGCTTTCCTTATAAATTCAACTATACTGTTGTTCCAATGTGAATTCTACCCTTGATGAATTGTGTATCATTCACATATATATCTCATTCTTATTATATGTGTGTGTTTATGTTTGTATGTAGAAGAGAGATTTGAGAAAAGAGTTCTAGGTGAGGATTTATCATTATTATTATTATTATTATTACTATTTACTTGTATTAGGAAGCAACATAGCTAAGCATGGACCCTGGAGTCTCCATGGGTTAGAATCCCTCCTACACAATTTTTATTTATTTATTTTTTTGCAGTACTGGGGGTTGAACCCAGGGCCTGGCTCCTGCATGCTTTGCAAGTGCTGGACCACTGTGCTGCACCCTCAGTCCCCCGCCCCCTTTTTTTTTTTTTTTTTACTTGTTTGAGACAGGGTCTCGCTAAGTTACACAGACTGCCTCTGGTCTTGAACTTGAGATCCTCCTGCCTCCGCCTCCCGAGCCCCTGGGATTACAGGTGTGCGCCACCGTGCCCGCCTCCTCCTACATAATTTAATAGCTCAATCTCTGAGCCCTTGGGCAGACTACATTCTAATTTAGAGATTTAGAGAGCTAAATCTCACTTTCTACTACGTCTATATTATACACACACAAACACACACACAGAATACCTATGTATACATAAATACAGATGGTAGCAGATATATATATATATATATATATGCACACACACACAAAGGTTAATATTGTAATACTCAATATATAGTGATAACAAAAGATGAATACAAGTCACATTTGACTTCTGCAGTTATGAGAGGTCATACTACACATTGCTACTGCAATTCAATTCAGGTTTGAAAAGTAATGCATATAGCCAGGTGTGGTGGTACATGCTTGTAATCACAGCAATTTGGGAAACAGAGGCAGAAGGATCACATGTTCAAGGCCAGAGGCAGCCTGCATAACTTCATGAAACCATGTCTCAATTTAAAAAATAAAAAAGGGGCTGGAGGTGCAGGCCAGTGGCAGAGTCCTGGGTTTAGCTCTGCAGTACTACAAAACAAAACAAAACAAAAAGGAAAAGTATATGCCTTCACATATACCAATAGAGTGCATACTTTCTTTTTCTCATGTGTGAATATATTGTGAGAACCTTTGCATGTAGGAAGATATAAATATTCTTCTCATTTTTAGTGCTATTCAGCTGTAAATGTGTTTTTAAAAAATTATTTTTGTTAGGTGTCATCAAGTTGGGTCTGACTCATAGCAACCCTATGTACAACAGACTGAAACACTGCTCAGCACTGTGACATGCTAGGCACTATTGTCAGTGCTTCTTTGCTGTTCATAGGGTTTTTGTTGGCCCGTTGTTTGGGGAGTGGGCTGCTGGGTTCTTCTCCCAAGCCTATAGCACCTGATCTTCCCCAGTCTGTCTCCTATCCAAGTATTAACCAGGCCTGACCCTGCTTAGCTTCCAAGATCTGATGAGATTGGATGCCTGGGTGGTATAGCTGTTGTTGTGTTGTTGTTGTTAGGTGTCGTCGAGTCGAGTCCGATTCATAGCGACCCTATGTACAGCAGATGGAAACACTTCTCGACTCTGTGCCAGGCACCTGATCTTATTTATATTTTAGCCCATTGTTGCAGACATTGTGTCAATCCATCTGGTGGAGGGTTTTCCCTTTTTTCGTTGATCTGCCACTCTCCCACACATGATGTCTTTCTCCAGGCATTGATCTCTCTTTACTACATGTCCAAAATATGTAAGATGCAGTCTGGCCATTCTTGCTATATAGCTGTAGACTTTTAAAAGATTAACATTATTCAAATAAATAATAATTTTATTAGTTTCTTCCCTTTTACTAGGAAATGGGGAGGAATATAACATGCATGGTATTATATTTTTTGCTAACAGCTCTTCTAGGCTCTTATTTATAAACATTTTTTCATTTTATAAACTGAACGAGGCAGAGGCATTAACCTCATATTGCCAACGAGGAAAAAGTATCCCATACAGGGTAATTGATTGACTTAAGATTACAAAGCCAGTAATAGACAGTTAGAATTCTTTCTGTCTACAATATGCTGCTGCTTATACCAAATGAAATCTATACGTATGGTGATGAGAAATTAGAAATATTGTAGTGAAGCGAAGAATTTTGTTATGCTAACCCTTTACCGAGTTCAATTCCCAGCACCGCAAAAATGGGAGAAGGGCCTGGCAGTCCACTCCCAAGGCAATCCCGAAGCACTCAGCCATTGAAAACCCTATGAGGGTCGCTATGAGTCGGATACCGACTCGATGGCACCTAACAACAACAACAACAACCCTTTATAGTCTGCAGCCATACCACTATGGCATCTGAACCTGTCAGATCTCGGAAGCTAAGCAGGGTTGGGCCTTGTTAGTACTTGGAGCGGAGACCACGTGGGAATACCAGGTACTATTGGCGTGGGAGAAGGACCCAACAACCCACTCCCAAAAATAGTCAGCCATTGAAAACCCTATGAATAACAGAGAGGCACCAACAGTAGTGTTTCATCTGTTGTATGTAGGATCATTATGAGTCGGACACGGACTCAACAGCACCTAACAACAGCAACCCTTTATAATCTCTAGATGGCTTCTATTTTGTGATATTAGACAGTGTATTGATTGAACTAGATTCAAGAATAAAGTGATAGGGTTTTGCATAGTAATGTAATTCTTACCAAGCAACTAAAAATGTCAAAGTTGACTGTAGGTTATTACATGTGTTTTGTTCAGTAATAAGGACTGCTTTGGTATCAAAGACTTAAAGCATTTATTTTTATTGTTTCTAATTATTATTCATTCCTTAAATCTCTTCCTGTCTTCAGGAATGTCATAATTACTAAAAAATTGTAGGCCAGTTGTGAAATATACTGCCTTCTCTTTCTTTAGGTTTTGCTTTTTTTTTTTTTTTTTTTTTTTTCCACTTCCTGCTTATATATTGATCATAGACAGGCCTAACTGGTAGACTCGTAATGTAATCATGATTAGTCAGATGCAGACCACATCTGACATTTAGCATTTGAATAGAACCTTCAACAATATTATCTATATGGTTATGTTGTTGTTGTTTTTAGGTGCTGTCCTAGAGTCGAGTCGTGTCCGACTCATAGCGACCCTCATAGGGTTTTCAATGGCTGACTGTTTCGGGATTGCATTGGGAGTGGATTACCAGGTCCTTCTCCCATCTGTATGGTTATAGTTTTAATTTATTTGTGTTTCATCAGAAACATGGTTTTTTTTCATAATTTCCACCGAAAACATTTCTCCCTCAAGAATCTTCCCTTTATCCTGGAGCATTGTACACAGTTTTTATTATTTTATAGTAGTATTGACTTGATTTTGTTTTAGGAATTTATGCTTTTCTATATGTCTAGTTATCTGCTTGTGAAAGCCAGTGGATTTTTTTTTTTTTTAGAAAATTTAGTATTGAAATTTCTGACATTTTCTGTCTTTATAGATCTTACAGGCCACATTATTGTTTTGTTTTATTTAAATTTTTTTGCTTATGTAAGGGATAGAGGTTGGTTCTGTTCTGTTTTTGTTAACTAGATTTTGTTTTTACTAATTTAATAAAAAAAATCTGTCATTCCTGAATCTTAAAAAATCCTTCTCTCTGAGAGTTGACCAGGAATCTTCATAGTTGTGGTTTTAGAAATCTTCCATAAGTTCTTTGCAAAAGATCTGGCAAGAAAACTTTTACATTGTAAATTTAAGACCAGAGTACCAGTTGACTTTCATTTAGCAATGTTTGTTGCTGGGCCTGGTAACACATGCTTATAATCTCAGCACTCAAGAGGCTGAGGCAGGAAGATCACTGAGGTAGGAGAATCACAAGTTCAAAGCCAACCTGGGCTACAAAGACAGACCTTTATAAAACCCCCCCAAAAAAATTAATTGTTTTTCAGGGTTTCATTAAGGATCAACCCAAGGCCTTAGGTATGCTACAAATATGCTCTACCATTTTCGGTTGAGGGGTATGAGCTATGCCCCTCAAGCCAGTTAAACAATGTATGGAGTATTCTTAACAACTTTAAAATGTGGTTCCAGACTATGTTGGCTGAGACAGATTACTCCCTTTGTATATATTTTACTGTTGTTTTTAGAAGCTTGATGATAAGTATATTACCAAATGATTTATCTTTAGTAAGAACTTACAGTACATATTCTTTTAAGGAAAAGAAAAAGAAGTTTTTTCCTAATCATTGTATTCCAGAAATGGGAATTATGTAGATCCTTTGGTCACATTTCAGTTTCTTTTCTGATCACATCAAATGTATTTAACTTAGCCATTTAGCCTGTAAAAGAGAGAAAGAATAGTCATGTAAGTAATGTAGGTGATTCTACCTGCTTTCTCCCTTAGCACGTGCCCCTCAGTGAAGAAGCAATGGGAAACAGGTTGGTTTTAGTTACTGTGTGCCAATTGTAGTGTGAGTGTTTCACTATATGATTTTTTAATAGAACATGATCCATACTAATAAGCCAACAACTGAAACAAACAAACAAACAAATAAATACATAAGGAAGGAAGCTGTCCTGGCACTGGAAGAAAAATTGGCTGGCCATACTTCCTGAAAGAGAGTATGTTAATGTCTCATCACTTTTTCAGCAATACAATTTCAATAAATGTACAGTTTCTGCCTCTTCAGTTAACTTTAGAACTAACTCCTTTGTAATGTGTGATTCTTCTGTATTTAGTGCTTGCTAGGTGATTAGCTCTATGGTAGGTGCTAAAGGGATAAAACTAAAGAGTTGTCAGTAGAAAGCCAGGTGTGGTGTGCATGCCTGTAATCCCAGCACTTAGGAAACTGAGACAGGAGGATCTTGAATTTGAGCCCAACTTAAGTTATATAGCAATTTCAAGGCTAGCCTGGTCTACCTAGTGAGAGAGTGTCCCCAAAAAACCAACCAAACAAACAACCAACACCACCACCAAAAATAAAAACAAAACACTATTTTATCCTTTAACTTACCATCTTCATAGCTTGTAAGTAAGGGCAACTACAGGTAATGAGAAAAGAATATTATAAAATGAGATAGCAAAATGCTTATAAATTGCTGTAAGATGACCCAAACTAGTTTATTTGGGATATTATGTTGTTAGGTACTGTCAAGTTGGTATCCGACTCATAGCGACCCTACATACAACAGGTGAAACACTATTGTCAGTGTTTCTTGGCTGTTCATAGGGTTTTCAATGGCTGATTGATTTTTGGGGAGTGGGTTGCCAAGTCCGTCTCCCAAGCCTGCAGCACCTGGTATTGCTTTGTGGTCTCCCATCCAAGTACTAACCAGGCCCAATCCTGCTTAGCTTCCGAGATCTGGTGGGATCAGATGCCACAGGGCTACGGCTGCAGGCTGGGCTATTATAATAGCTTTAAAAAAACAAAAGGAAGCTATATACAGTGACACATGCCTATAATCCCAGTGACTTGGACACAGAGGCAGTCTGTATAACTTAGTGAGACCCTGTTTCAAGATAAAAACTTTTAAAAAGGGGGTTGGAGGTGCAGCTCAGATATAGGGCATTTGCAGTGTGTACACAAGGCCTTAGATTCAGCCCCAACTACTGGAATAAATAAATAAATAAATTCGTTTTTTGTTTTTCTTTATTTTACTTTTTTAATACTGTATGTATGACAGAGACTTACTATACTCTGTGAGGACTAAAAGAATTAAGCAAGAGTTTCTTTCTGGAGAGATCTCTTACAAGTCTATGCATTTATCAGCTATACCAGTCCTGATAGTGCTCCTTTGCATATCATGGCATTTTAATTATACCTATCTTTACATTATGTATAATGTTTCCCTCTAGGTTTCTATATATGCTGTACCAGAAAAGATTAGTCAAGTTCACCATGCCTTGGAAACAACTGTGAAGCTTCTTGAATTTTATCAAAACTACTTTGAGATTCAGTACCCACTTAAGAAACTGGGTAAGAGTTAAACAGTACTTTTAATTTCTCTTGCAGTTTTAATCAAGATTTGTTTTTAAGAAAGAGCTTTTACCCAAATTATTTTAAAAGAAAACCAAGAAAAATTGTTAATGCTTTAAAAATTGTTTATAATTTTTAAGATTAGATTCCATGAAATGTAACTGAATTCAGAGCTTAAAATACTTAAAAGTTTTGGGGGCTGTCAGAAGGGTGCTGTGTTAGTGGAGATTTGCTTAGGGTTTAGTCTAGAGTTTCACTAAACCTCCAAGAAATTCCTGATTTAAATACTAAATACTAAGTAATGGGAGCTCAGGAAAGCAAGTAGATTTAAGTGCCATTCATTGTGGAGGAGTCTTAGAGAGTGCCCTGAACTTTGTCCTGGCTTTAGAAAGTTGATTCATTGTGAACAAATCAGAATTAAAATTTGCTAAGAGACAGTGGAACAGTGGCCCTAAAAGCATTTGATTATGTCTTCCTCAGCTGAGGAGCATACAGAGCTAAAGTAAGAAAGAGTCCATTTATTGTGGAATATAGGAAGAACTCACTACTTTCACAGTGATAAACTGACAGGCAAAATATTTTGATTTAATAAAGGAGTTCCTTAGATGAGAAATTGATTGATTTATTTCCTCTTATGTCCAGATTTGGTAGCCATTCCTGACTGTGAAGCTGGAGCAATGGAAAATTGGGGTTTGCTCACATTCCGAGAAGAGACGCTTCTGTATGACAATAATACTTCTTCAGTGGCAGATAGAAAACTGGTTACTAAAATCATTGCTCATGAGCTGGCCCATCAGGTATTAAAAACTAATGCTGTTACATCTCATACTTGTGGTTGACTTCATATCTTAGACTTTTAGAATACATTTAGATGTTATTGATTATTCAGCTTTTTAAAAAATATTGCTTTCTTTCAAAATAGAAAGATGATTTTATAACACAAACTTAATTTCTAAGTGAAAATCATTGCTGGTCATATAGGACTTTACAGTTTAAAACCTTTTTACATCTATTATCTCACATCACAACTGCTCTAAGTGGATGATAAACCCATTTTACAGGTGTGGAATCTGAGGCATGACTTAAATAAATAACTTGCCCAAAGTTGCACAGCTATTAAGTGGCAGCATTGGGCCTTGAATAGTCAGGGTCTCTTCAAGATATTTTCCCCCTAATAACACACAGCTATTTCATCTCTGACAAATGCCAAGTGCTCAGTATAACTTTACAGGGAAGAATTTCTTTTTCCCTAAGTTGTACTCTTATACTCCTTCTGACAACTTTTTTAAAAAAATTTTTTGAGACAAGGTCTTACTATGTAGCATGGGCTAGCCTAGAAGTTGCTCAAGTTGAGTTGAGGATAGCTCAAGCTGTCCTCAAACTCGAGATCCTCCTGTCTCAATCTCCCAAGTGCTGAGATTACAGGCATGCACCACCACACTTAGCTTTCTGCTGACAGTGCTTGAACTGTAGTGGTCTGTAAATTTATCTTTTTCATCTCTTGCTAGAACTGGGTTCTTTATTAATGTGGGAGAGGGAGTTCCTTAGTAAAGGGTGAGGGTATTCTTTGTATGACATGGAGAAAAAAAAAAGAAAATTACATGGCTAAATAACATCCTCCTTCTCCAGCACCGTGTCTCTGTTCTGTCCTGGATGGGAGGTGCTTGTCAGTGTTACATAGTTTGAGATGTCAAAAAGTAGCAGTATATGAAAGAAGAATAGAAAATGCTTTCATCAGTGTACTCCCTACCTCAAATGCAATCTACTGGGGGTACTAAAAAATGTATACACGTTATAAAAGATGTTATCTATATTACTTTATGAAATTGAATTGAATTATAATAGCATTGTGCATTATGATGTTCATTCAAAAGATGGTGTTAATCAAATGAATGCTGGCACCACCATGTGATAGGCAGGACAGTCAAAGGAAATGATGGAAGCATGGTTATTGAAAGAGATCATTTTGAAGTGGTATTTCAAATTCAAGAGTGTTATGGAAGTATAACTACAATGGAGGTGTACATATGCAACAGAGCCTCCAACATCCATAACAACTGCATACACTCCTGCTAAGTCTGAGACATCATACTGTGTGTGATATGCATAAGGGAGGATCCAAGAGGCCTCTCACAGTAACAAGTTCTGCTTCTTCTGCTATGATAATCACTTTGGGCACCTCTTGTAATTGCAGTAGTTAAATATGACTTCTGTTCATCTTTTGTTATTGATATATTTTGTTTGGAGCTGGGGTTTAGCTCAGTTGGTAGAGTGCTGCTCCACACTTTATGAAGACTGAGGTTCGATGAGTGAGCCCCAAAATCAGGATACACCAGTGAGTGTGGAGTCAGAGATTCAGTCCCCTGCCATCTGCCACCACAGATTGGGCTGCATTGTCTATGGTGAGACTTTGGCATGGTGTGAGTTCTGTAGGGGAGTAAAAACCTCAATGTTTGGAGGTGATGGGCCATCATACTGCTAGTGCGGCACTGTTCATATTCCCTACTGGGCAGGTGGCCAAGTGAACCCTGAAGCCTGGTCGAGCTGGAGAGAGTGACACGCATCCCGCCATCATCCCCACCAAAAGGATCCTGAGCAGAAACCCCTCCCTCAGACCCTCCATCCTCCAGGGAGAGCATGTAGAAAGATCCCCTTCCACATGATGGAATTGAGAAATTTCAAATTAATGGTGACATCACCTGCTAGGAAATTTTATATCAGAGAACAATGAAAATTGAACTATAGAGTTGACAGAGGGCAAGGCAGAGACACCAGCAGGGACGTGGCTGAACAACAACCCAGCAAGGCTTTCCCTGAGAATGAGTGGCTACAACAAGGTATGGCAAGGCACTCGGCAAGGATATCCAGTTGAGGAAAGTGCGGCTGGGCCCTCAGATGATTGCAGCTGGTATGAGGGAAGGTAGACAAAGTGGAGGTCTATAGGACACTCCAGGGAAGAAGCCGGATGACATGGCCCCACTGTAGGGTCTCAGAACTGTGGACTGTGGCTGTTTTTGTCCAGGAAAGATGGATGCTTCCCTGACCCCTGGTGCCATTAGAACTGTGAGCTAGAGGGAGGGAAACTGAGGGGTGGTGAGTTCAGGGGATGGTAAAGAGCAGCAGGCACTGCTAGATCCCAAAGCCTAAGAAAGGTCATTCAGAATAAGGTGCCTCTGGGGTATGGTAGGGCTTGTGACATGGAGAAGTAGTGCCCGGGTCTGGGGAGCCTAAGACACATGGTTTTGGCTGTGGTGCAATTGGGGGCAAAGAATGCAGGGAATGAGGAGAAACTGAGGGGGCAGTGCTCATTGCAGAGGTTGCATCAGGGGCTAGGCACTAGACACTGAGGCTACAGGGGTGGGGGAGGGAGAGAGAAGCACCAACAACCCATCAATACCCAAATTCATGGGAACATGGGAGGAGAATCTCTTTACATGTGGAGAACGTAGGACCTACCACCCAGACCAAGCAATAGGTAAGCTTCAGCAGAAAAACACACGAAACATGAAAGGACATGCTGGGTGGGAAGATTCTATAAACCAACGCATCTCCACAGATAACATCAGGGTATACAGATTCCTGGAGATACCTGAAAAAGAATTTAGAACCCTACTTATAAATATGCTAAAACATCACAAAAACACCATCAGGAAAGCAATTGATTTCCTGGACAAAGTAGTATCTAATTTGGAAGAACAGTTCCAAGAGAATTAGATATTCTGGAGAGAAATCCACAGAGGTCCTTGACATGCAAGGAAAATTAAACCAGCTTGGTATTATGATAGAATCTCAGTCTCAACAATTGGTGAAGGTGAAAACAGGATTGCTGAAGCTGAAGAATCACGTGCCAAGATAGAATAATGAATCAATATGACCAAAATTTTTAAGAGATATTAGACAAAATGCAGAAATAAAACCTATGAAATCAGGGGGTCCATGAAGGAGTCAAAAACAACATGAGAGAATTAAAAAATTTATTGAAAGAAATATTAGATGAATAGATGAAAACTTCCCAAAGCTAAGGCAAGAGCTGGATATTTGTACAACTGTAACATTCAGAACCCCAAACAGAGTAGACCAGAACAGTCTCCCCTTGAGACATTAAAGTTGGAATGCTAAATTTAGAGAGCAAAGAACCTATTCTAAAAGCTACAAGAGAGAAATGCCAACTCATTTACAAAGGCAAACTGATCAGAATAACAACAAACTTCTCAACAACATTAAGGCAAGGAAAACCTGGACAGACATCATCTAAGCCCTGAACAAGAATAACTGCCAACCAAGATTACATTATCCAGCAAAGTTGTCTTGTAAAATAGATGATGAGTACAAGACATACCATGACTTTGCCTTATTTATACAATTCACAGCCACCAAGCAAGCATTGCAGAGGATCCTCAATGAAACACCACATACAGGGGAGATAAGACAACTCTGCAAGATCAAAGAAATACAAGATCAAAGAAATGAATGATAAACATGAGAGGAAACTAAGAAATACATGGCCAAATATGAATTAAAAAAAACAGTAACAAGTACCAAATTGATGCATAATAATAAGCACCTCTCAATAATTACTCATAATGTAAATGGTCTTAATTCACCAGTCAAGAAACAAAGACTGACCAACTGAATTAAAAAACATAAACCCTCAATATGTGGCATCCAAGAGACTCAACCCATAAAATATAAAAGTCTGAAAAATTAAAGGCTGGAAAACAATATACCAAGCAGGGGGAGAAAAGAAAAGCAGAAGTTGTAATACTAATTTCAGACAGGTTAGACTTCAATTCCAAACTAATCGGAAGAGACAGAAAAGGACATTACATATTACTAAAAGGAACAGTCAACCTGGAACTCATAATGTTACTTAATATTTATTCACCAAATACAGGGACATCTAGCTTCATAAAACAAACTTTATTGGAGATAAGGGAACACATTAGACCAGACACAGTAATTATGGGAGATTTCCCTACCCCACTTTCACCACAATACAGGTCATCAAAACAAAATATCAACAGAGAAACAATAGAATTAAGGCAGACCATAGACCAACAGAGAAACAATAGAATTAAGGTAGACCATAGACCAACAGGACCTTACAGATGTCTTCAGAATATTCCATCCATCTAATGCAGAATACACATTCTTCTCAACACTACATGGAACTTTTTCTAAAATAGACCACATTTTAGTCCACAAAAATGGCCTCAAGAAATACAAAAAAGTAGAAACCATCCCTTGTACCTTATCAGGTCACAATGGAATAAAACTAGAACTCAAAAACAGGAAAAAATTCAAAAATTTTACAAATTCATGTTGTTGTTGTTGTTGTTGTTAGGTCCGACTCATAGTGACCCTCATAGGGTTTTCAGTGGCTGATTGTTTCAGGATTGCCTCAGGAGTGGATTTCCATGTCCTTCTCCCATTTTTTACAGTGCTGGGAATTGAACTTGGGACCTCCGAGACTGCAGAGTGGTACTCTACCAAATGAACTAAATCCCAGCCCCTTACAAATTCATAGAAACTAAATAATACACTGCTAAATGATCAATGGATTATCAAAGAAACCAAAGCAGAAATTTAAAAATTCCTGCAATCAAATGAGGATGAGAACATATCCTAACAAAATTTATGGGATACAGCAAGGGGAGTTATAGGAGAGTAGTTCATAGCTGTGAATACCTTCATCAATAAATTAGGGAAGGCTAAATTAAATAACTTAATGACACATCACAAAGCAGTAGAAAGCCAACAACAAGCCAATCCCAAAAGGAGCACTCAGAAAGAAATTACCAAGATTAAGCAGAGATATCCCAATTAGAATCTAAAAAGACAGTCCAAAGAATTAATGAGACTAAGAGCTATTCATCAAAAAGATTAATAAAATAGAGATCCCCCTAGCCAGTCTCACCAAAAGAAAGAATGAACTAAAAGGCCAAAATTGAAATAGTTAGAGATGAGAGTGGGATTATAACCACCAATACCAACAAAATCTAGGAAATCTTCAGGGAATACTGTGAAAATTGTGCTCCCCAGAAACAAAAATACAGAATAAATGGGCAGCACATATAATGTACACATATGATTTACAAAAATTAAGACTGGAGGACATAAGCAATCTAAACAGACCCATTATATACACCAAAATAGAGAAGGTAATAAAATGCCTCCCAACAAACAAGAGCCCAGGCTCTGATGGGTTCACAGCAGAATTCAATCAAACCTTGAAAGCAGAATTAATATATATTCTCCTCAAACTATTTCAAGAAGTAGAAAAGGAAGGAGCACCCCCAAACTCATTCTATAAAACCACCATCACCCTGATGCCAAAACCAGGCAAGTATACTTCTAAGAAAGAAAACTATAGACCAATTTCCCTAATGAATATTGATGTAAAAATTCTCAACAAAATCCTGGCAAACTGAATTCAGCAACACATAAAAAAGATCATAAATCATAATCAAGTGGACTTTATTCCACAGATGCAAGACTGGTTCAATATATGAAAATCAATCAATGTAATGCAACTTGTCAAGAGACTTGCGGACAGAAATTACATGATCATCTCAATTGATGCTGAGAAGACCTTCGATAAAGTGCAATACTCTTTCATGATAAAAACCCTGGAGAAGATGGGCATAATAGGGAAATATCTCAACATCATAAAAGCCATTTCTGACAAATCTACAGCCAGAAGTATGACATTAAATGGGGAAAAATTGAAACCATTTCTTCTAAGACAAGGAACAAAACAAAGCTGAACATTCTCTTCTCTCTGATTCAATATTGTGATCAAAGTGCTAGCCAGATCAATTGGACAAGAGAAAGAAATCAAAGGGATAGAGGTAGACAAGGAAGAAGTCAAATTATTTGCGAATAACATGATCCTTTACCAAAAGGACCCCAAAAACTCCTCCAGAAAGCTCTTAGAGCTAATTAACTCCTTTAGCAAAGTAGCACGGTACAAAATTAACACTCAAAAATCAGTAGCCTTCCTTGACACCAATTGTGAACAGGAAGAGAAGGAAATTAAGGCAACAATCCCTTTCATGATGTTGTTGTTGTTAGGTGCCGTCAAGTCAGTATCCGACTCATAGCGACCCTCATAGGGTTTTCAATGGCTGTTTCGGGATTGCCTTGGGAGTGGATTGCCAGGCCTTCTCCCATTTTTGCGGTGCTGGGAATTGAACTCGGGACCTCAGAGTCTGTAGCGCAGTGCTCTACCAACTGAGCCAAATCCCAGCCCCCCTTTCATGATAGCCCACCAAAATCTCAAATACTTGGGAATCAATCTAAACAAAGACCCTGAAGATTTCTACAAGGAAAACTTCAAAACATTAAAGAAAGAAAAATCACAGAGCATAGGAGAAGATGGAAGGACCTCCCCTAATCATGGATTGGAAGAATCAATATTGTAAAAATGGCTATACTACCAAAATTATTTTGCAGAAATAGAAAAAAAATACCCAAAGATTCATATGGAAACACAAAAGACCACATATAGCCAAGACAATTTAAAGCTGCAAAACTAGTGCAGGCAGGATCACAATACCTGACTTTAAACTATACTTCAGGGATATAGTAGCAAAAATGGCTTGGTATTGGCACAAAAATAGCCTTGAAGACCAATGGAACAGAATTGAAGATCCAGAGATATACCCACGCAACTTCAGAACTTTGACAAAGGGGCTAAGAGTGTTCAATGGAGAAAAGATAGCCTCTTCAACAAATGGTGCTGGGAAAATTAGATAGCCATCGGCAGAAAAATGAAAGTAGACCAACCTGTCTCAATTTGCATGAGAGTTAGCTCTACATGGGTAAGACCTGAGCATAAAACCAGAAACCCTAAAACTACTAGAAGAAAAGATAGGAAGTATGCCCCAACACTTAGGCATAGGAAAGTATTTCATGAACAAGACTCCAGTCACTCAGAAAATCACACCGAGAACTGACAAATGGGATTACATGATATTAAAAAGCTTCAGTACAGTAAAGAAAACAATCAACAAAGTTAAGGACGAGCCCATGGAATGGGAGAAAATCTTTGCATCCTACACATCTAACAGAAGACTGATTTCTAGGGTTGACAGAGAACTCAGGAAAGCAAATCCCAAGGCACCAAATAACCCAGTACACAAGTGGGCAAAGGAAATGAACAGATACTTCTCTAATGAAGAAGTTTGTAAGGCTAAGAAACACACAAAAAAATTAGTATCCATAGCCATTAGGGAAATTCAAAGCAAAACAACTCTGAGATTCCACCTAACTCCAGTAAGAATGGCCAAGAGCAATAAAACAAATAACAAATGCTGGTGAGGATGTGGAGAAAAAGGAACCCTCTTACACTGTTGGTGAGACTGTAAGTTGGTTCATCCACTTTGGAAGTCAATATGGAGATGGCTCAGGAGACTAAAAATAGAACTGCCATACAACCCAGCTGTACCATACCTGGAAGTATACCCAAAGGGAGACAAGTCACAGAGACACCTGCATCTCCATATTTAATGTAGCACTCTTCACAGTAGCAAAGATATGGAACCAAGCAAGATGCCCATCAACATAAGAATGGATAAAAACTTGTGGTACCATATACACAATGCAATATTATTCAGCAATAAAAAAAGAATGAAATAATGCCATTTGCAGCAAAATGGATGGAACTGGAGAATATTAGCTTAAGTGAACGAACACAGGCTCAAAAAGAAATACCATATGTTCTCACTCATATGTAGGAGCTGAATCTTACTTCAAGAAAAAACATACATAGGTACATATAAGAATGCACAATTAAACGTAGCAAAGACAAAAATATAAACAGTAGAAGAAAAAGGAGGGGACTAGCAAAGGGAAGTGAAGATTGTGAAAGATAGAATGGGGAGGAGAAACTAAAGGGATAAAGGAGTAGAGGATAATCTCAATGTAAATGGTGCAACTTCATGAGTACATGGGAAAAGTAGGGGAATATAACTCAAATATGCACATGAGTTTTACTACATATTAGTTGAAAGGTTCCATAAACTTCATAAGTTGATAAAAGTGTAATCAAAAGTGAGGTATTAGTTGCATAATGGAAAAAGCAAATAGTGTATTACTCTGTACCTCACAAACGTTTACTAATAAAGGGGAAACAAATAAGCTATTATAGTTCTCAAAAAGTTTTTTTGCTTTCATAGTTAGTAACCCCATCTTTTGCTGCAGATTTGAAATAAGCCCTAGGTCACACTGACTAAATTGCGTGCTCCATGATCACTTTTTATTTTAAGGATTTTTGACATACATTATTTAGTAGAATCTCCTTTTTTTCTTTCTTTTTACTACCTCATAGATGAAAAGATTTGAAGATCTTCCTTATTTCATTTGTTTTCTTTTATATATCAGCTTTCTTAAGGAATTGTTTGAATCATGTAAATAGTATCTTGAAGTTGGGCACCTGAGAAGAAACATGAAATATGGGCTCTTTATCTCTCACAAAGAAACCTTTTTAGTTGTCATAGAGGATGGTAAAATAATGGAATAATAATAATGGAATAATAATGGAATAATGGAATAATGGAAAATAATCTAGCTTGATAAATAGAAAGTCAAAGAATTTTATTATCTAGAAAATCTTACTTTTTTGATATGGCTAAAAAAATTTTCATTTCCCTGTGTAGCATGTTCCATGACATTTTTTTAAATTGATAAATATACTAATAAATATGTTGATAGTCTTTTTCATTTTCCTATTGAATTAAGATAAAATGTTGACATTATTGTTTTGTTTTGTTTGTTTTTTGGTATTGGGGGGTTGAACCTAGGGCCTCACACATTCTTTGCAAGGGCTCCATCAATCACTGAGCTGTACTCCTAGTCCCTTTATTATGTTGGACAACATCTTGCTAATTACACTGTCTCTGCCTCCTGAGTCACTGGGATTACAAACGTGCCCCCATGCGTAACTTAAGTGTTAAAATTTTAATTTTACTTTTAAAGTAAATGAAAAATTTTTAAGTATTTAATGAGTTTGAATATGTTGTTGTTAGGTGCCTTCAAGTCAGGTCCAACTCATTCAACTATAATTGTATAGTTGTATAATTGTATAGTATATTTTTAAGATATTTTATTCTGGTTTTGAGCAGTTAATCTGGCAATTCATCAAATTATTAGAAAATTCCTAAGAATATAAATATCATGTTGCTTAATTGTTTGGTTTTCCCACAGTGGTTTGGTAATCTGGTAACAATGCAGTGGTGGAATGATCTATGGCTAAATGAAGGTTTTGCCACTTTCATGGAGTATTTCTCTTTGGAAAAAATATTCAAAGAGCTTTCCAGTGTAAGTAGAGTATTGCTTTGTTTTATTAGGAATGATATGGGGAAAAATAATCAAGTCATATTTATCATGTATTTTCTATGCATTTGGAGTAATAAAAATGTTTGTAGAAAACTATTGAAATTGACACTTGTTACTGATATCTGTACCTCTTGAAATTTGACAATGAAAATTATACATTTACTTATTAATGTAGTTCAATGAACACTGAAATTATATAAGATTATATACTTTGTCATTAAGATAAATATTTTAAATTGGTACATTTTATTTTTAACAGATGTGGCCCTTCTGCTTGAAGGGGTTTAGATAAAAGTTGAAAGGCCTTTTTGCAAAGCAAAATGGTTTTACCCTGTGTGTAAAGAGGAAAAAAATTAAGACCTTTGTAGCAATGTTGTCTCTCTGTTATCACTGAGTGCACTTATATAACAGCGATAAATAAATTGATACAAACAAGTACTTGCCCTTTTTAGGCACAAACCATATTTTGTCCTTTTCCAAATCTTGGAATACCTTTCCATTATTGAGAAGCATAATAATGTCGCTATGCTACTAGACTCTCTGGAGCTGTTTCCTATACTCAGAGTTATGCAGACACAATAGGCCAGGATATGACAGATACTGCAAAAATAAATCAAAAGTTGTGTGAGTATAAATATCCCTTTGAATCTTAAAATTACATGACTTTCTGTTAAACTACTTCGAGACATGATCCAAGTACTTGCAGAAGTACTCAGAGCTTTCAGTTTGAAATTCCTGTGTAGAGCTTGTTTAAAAATTTAAGTAATTAATTTTTTACTGTAATAAATACTAAGCAAAGTATTCCAAATTTGTGTTGTTGTTAAGTGCCACGGAGTCAGGTCCGACTCATAGTGACCCTATGTGTATGCACTTAATTAAGTAATGAGATATACAGTTTCACCACTTGGTGGTGCCCAGAATGTTTAAAAACCTCTAACATATATTCTAGGGGAGCTCATTGGCTGAGCTTCCATAGAATTTTTCCTGTTTAATGTTATATTTTATTTAAAATGGACCTTAATTAAGAGAAATATGTGTGTGTGTGTGTGTGTGTGTGTGTGTGTGTGTGTGTATACATACATATATATATGTGTGTATATATATCAATAGGAAAGTTGGACTATATATCAGAAATAAACTTAATGACCAAGTTTCAGTTCTTTAATTCCAGATTTTATTTTAAAAATTATAAGAAACCCTTTTTATAATATCCATCTTAGATATCTAGATTTGGCAATTGTGTTCTTTAGTCATAGATTTTTAATTGATCCTTATGCTCTTGATTAGTAAATGCTAATTTTTTTGTGACTAGATTATAAGTATTTTTAAATCTAAGGAGTATATGTGAAGAGTCCAGTCTTCCTATATTTTCAAAAGTTTATATTCTGAAGTTTAGTGAAGCTGCTTATTTTTTCATGAGTGTAAATAATTAGTGTAATGCATATTAATAATTGCTGTGCTTAATCTTTGCCTTTGATACTGTTCATGATATCCTAATAGGTTTCATTTTTTACTAGTATGAAGATTTCTTAGATGCTCGATTTAAAACTATGAAGAAAGATTCCTTGAATTCATCTCATCCGATATCATCATCTGTTCAATCTTCAGAACAAATTGAAGAAATGTTTGATTCTCTTTCATATTTTAAGGTACTGCTATGTACATAAAAATGTACTATAGTAGGCTTTAAATTCATATATAAGTAAGCTGCATGATTAAGGTTGTTTTAAAAGTTAACATTAGTATTATTTTCAGGTATCCTATTGAACTTTAAACTGCTTAAATTTTAAACATTTAAATCTATTTAAATTTTGGTCTTAACTTTTTGTGGGTTTTTCTTTCTTTGTCTCCTTTTAAGGTCTGTGACTAGTATACAAGACAGTTAACAAGATTTTATAGCAATACATCTTCTAAAGTTGGTTTATTGTATAAATCTACAGGTAGAATATGTGCTGGGAACGTCCTCAGCCAACCATGGGCTGTGTTGCTTAGAATTGAAGTATATTCCTTTTTTTAATTGTACATATTTATGAGGTATAGAGTGATAATTCAGTTCATATATGAAATGTGCAATTTTTTTTCTTTCTTTTTTTTTTTTTTTTTTTTT
>VMDO01016180.1:0-15936 GCA_007922755.1 Pedetes capensis | reverse complement strand
CTCCCAAGCCACTGGGATTACAGGCATGCGTCACCACGCCCGGCCTGAAATGTACACTTACTAAAATCAGGGTTGTTGACACTTTCATCTCCTTCAACGTTACACAAAAACTTTTTGATTGTCATTTCATAATACCTGTAGATATTTATGAGGTATAGTATGATTTTTTTAATTGCATACAGTATAGTGAGATTCATTAAGAGGTTTTCATAGAGTTGCATCCTGAATTTTGCACTTGTTCTCCCTCTCTTTACTCCTCTATGTTGTTCCCCATCTCCTCACACCTTTCCCAACACCCTTCCCCTTGCATAAATCTCCTCCCTCCTCATGTTGGGTCCACTTATATTTTCTAATCATAGATATATATACAATTGCATGTTGTTTTTGTTACGTGCCATCAGATCGAAATCATAGCAACCCTCATAGAGTTTTCAGTGGCTGTTTCAGGAGTGGATTGCCACATCCTACTCCTGAGTCTAAGTTACTTCAATTAAAATGGTGACTCAGCTAATTTACAGTCCCACCATCCTTGCCTGCGTTTGTTGTTTGTTTTGTTGATGTTAGCCATTCTGACTGGGGTAGGATGGAATCTTAGCAAAATTTTGGTTTGCATTTCCATGATGCCTGAAAACATTCAATTTTTTTATATGTTTATTGGCCATTTGTATTTCTTCTACTGAGAACTGTCAGTTCAGTTCCATTGCCCACTTATTTATGTATTATTTGTTACTTTGGTGCTTATTTTCTTGAGTTGTTTGTATATCTTAGATATTAATCCTCTTTCAGATGTGTAGGACACAATGATTCTCTCCAATCCTGTGGGCTCTCCCTTTATTAATTGCTTCTTTTGCTATCAAAAGCTTTTTAATTTTATGTAATCCCATTTGTCAATATAATTGAGGTATATTCTCAAGTTAGGATTGCCAAAACAAGTAAGCAAAAAGAGATTTTAAGAATTGAAGATTATTCTACAGGAACAAAAATACAGACTTCTGGTTTGAGGAGAAAAAAAAAAAAACCAGAAACTCTAGTAGGATCACCATAGATTAATTAACAGAGGAATAGGAATATCGATGTCATCCACATTTGTGGTTGGGGGAGGGATAGATGTTATGGCTCAGTTGCCTCCTTTTTCTGGCTGTCAGATTGGTCAAATTGGTTAATAAATTCCTGCACTAAATATAGAAGGAAATAAATAAAACATGTGAGGATGCAATTCATATAATCAGAAAGCACACAATTGGGAGGTGGATACTCATGGAGCAGTAAGAAAGGTAATAAGCGTTAAAATAGTACAGAGAATTTTCTGCCTGGAATGCTGAAAAGAGAATCTTTGGAGGAAAATGGGAATTGGAATGAGTTAAATAATAAGACGATAGGCAAAGAGGATTGGGAAAAACAGGGTAGGACAGAAATGCAACAACATGGCCTGCAAAGAAAAAAGTTAGGAATACTGATGGGCAAGGAATGTTTGTTTAGAAATGGAAGCCACATGTGGAGTAGGGGAAAGATGAGAAAGGTAGGGTGGGGCCCAGTTGCAGAAGGTCCTGAATGTCATAAGGAATCCGGATGTTTTTTCTGTAAGTGATGAGAAGCTTTAGAAGATTTTTGAACAGAGGAATGCCTTGATTAAAGTTACTACTTGGAAAACTTAAATTGGCTTCAGTTCTAAAATGGATGTATGTGGGGAGAAACCTAAAGCCAGAAAATTGATGCTGAAGTTCAGGCATATAATGGTAAAAATTTAAAATATGGAGTGGTAGTAATGGCAGGCAGAAAACAATGGGTATAAAAAAAATGGGTAAATTCATCAAGGACTTAGTGACAATGTAAGATAGGTAAAGAAAGCAACAGAAATATTTTCCAGGTTCAAACTTGACTGTCAGAGAAAATTATGGTACAGTTAATAAAGAAAGAAATTAGAAGTTTAATTAGCTATATTAAATATACAGTAGTTCCCCCTTATCCTCAGTTTCAATTTCCATTGTTTGAGCTACCTGTGGTTAACCATTATCTGAAAAATATTAAAGGAAAAATCCAGAAATTATCAATTTATAAGTTTAAAACTGCACACCTTTCTGAGTAATGTGATAAAGGCTTATGCTGTCTTTGCCTGGAGTGAATCATCCATTTGTCCAGTGTGTTCATGTGTATATACTAGCCACTTGTTAGTTACTTAGTAACCATCTCAGTTACCACATCAACTGTCATAGTATCATTGTGCTTGTGTTCAAGTAGCATTTGTTGCTTAATAGTGACCCTAATGTAGAAGAATTATGATGCTATCATTCATAGAAAGAGTGAAAAGGTAAAAAAGTTCCTAACTTCATAAAGAAAGAAAAAAAATCATGCTGAGATTGCTAAAATCTACAATGTAGTAAGATATTTTGAGAATGAAAGACTACATTCACATAACCTTTATGTTAACCTATATTGTTAAAATAATTTATTTTATTAGTTATTAATCTCTTATTGTTCCCAATCCATAAATTAAACGGTATCGTAGGTATGTACAGGAAAAAAAAACATAGTGCATGTGTTTGTTATGATCTTCAGTTTGAGGCATTCACTGAGGGTCTTAGATAAACAGGAGCTATTGTATTCTAATTAGAGTTACTGGAGGTGATTTTTTTAAAAATTTTGAGACAGTCTCACAACTAAGGCTGACCTTGAATTTGATATTCTCCTACCTCTGTCTCCCAAGGTGCAGTGATTTTTAAAGCCTATATAAGAACTGTCAATATAGAAAAATTTAAAACTTGTGGTTCTGTTCCTATGTAGAGCTTAAAGAGAGTAGTTATCTCAGAATATATTGTGACAGAGCTCTATTTGCCTCTAACACCAATTTTCTAAACTCAGAATTCGTCTTCTGATCATGTGGTTTCCATAGCATACTTAATCCCTGTCAATATCCTATTTATTTTACAACAGGGGATCTGGGACATATCCCACATCTGAGAAAAATAAAACACTCGATAAGTATCAATATTTTATGCAAGAAGTAGTAAATGACACTGGAGAAATGTATTTGACAGACATTCTGTTCGTTCTTCATAACCATCAAGCCTAATACTAAGGCAGGTTTTCTTTAGAGGACTCATTTTATTAGTAAGTCTTGCAAGTGCCACCCATTGTTCTAGATTCTGGGCATGCTTAAAAGAACAAACTGGACTACATTTCTTTGGAACTTCCATTTCAGGGGTCAAAAAGAAATAGCCATCATACAGGCAAAAGAATAAATAGGTAATATGTTAAGCACTGCACTGCAGTCTCTGAGGTCCCGAGTTCAATTCCCAGCACCGCAAAAATGGGAGAAGGACCTGGCAATCCACTCCCAAGGCAATCCGGAAACAGTCAGCCATTGAAAACCCTATGAGGGTCGCTATGAGTCGGATACCGACTCGACGGCACTTAACAACAACAACATGTTAGTTGAAATAAAACTTGGTAAGGGAAATGAGAGTGGCAAAGGAAATGCTGTTTTATATAATGTGGTTGGGGAAGACCACGTAAGACATGATATTTGTATACCTTTTGAGGAATAAGGAATGTGGATTTGAGGGGAAGAATATTCCAGGAAAAGGAAATAACCAATGTGCATAGCTTGTGTGCAGAAATATTACAATACTAGGATAACTATCCTTTGATTGTCTGCTTGTAAGGCTGGTCCTTGGCTGGCATCTGGGAATCTGGACTTCGGGAGAATTCTGCCATTTCACAATCAGAGTGATTCACTGTAGTTAAGCTAGACCAACAATGTAGTTTATGGTAAACATCTTTACTGTAGGGAATCTAGAACTTTGGTGCCAGGTAGAAGGCACCTCTGTGACTCTCAACCTCTCCACTGACAAAAGCTGTTGGTGCTGAGTCTGTAATGAGCATCCCTGGTAGGCAACATCTCACACATGTTATCACAGCTCACTGGAAGAAATAAGTGCATCCTGTTCACTGAGTAAGGGCACATGAAAACTGGTGCTTGTTTTTCTTCTGGACTTCACCACATGCACTTGTCTCTTAGCTGATTTTACTTTGTCTCTTTTCACTGTAATAAATCAAAACTGTGAATATGACTATCAGCGGAGTTCCACGAATCCTGTTAGTGCATCGTCAGATCTGGAACTGGCCTTGGGGACTCACACATGGCTTGAGATGAGAGGTTACTTTTCATGTTCAGGCACTAGCAAGGAGCATGGTATTTGGAGTAGAGTAAGCAGAAAGGGAAGTGAGTAAAGTCGTCAGAATTATGAGAGGTCTCATCATTGCAGGGTCTCAGAGACTGTGATAAGGACCATGATTTTATTCTAAGTAAAATTAAAAGCCATTTGGTCAAGAAAGTATGATATGTCTTATCTTATAAAAGATCACTCTAGTCTTTAGTAGTACGTGGAGTCAGTATGACTAGTTGTTGTTAGGTGCCTTTGAGCAGAGTCTGATTCATAGCAACCCTATGTACAACAGATTGAAACACTTCCCTATTCTGTGCCAGGCACACAATCTTATTTATGTCTAAGCCCATTGTTGCAAACACAGTGTCAGTCCATCTGTTGGTGAGTTTTCCCTTTTTTTTTTTTTTGCACTGACGTGCCACTCTACCAAACATGGTGTCTTTCTCTAGGGATTGGTCTCTCCTTACTACGTGTCCAAAATATGTAAGATGTAGTCTAGCCATCCTTGCTTCCAATGAACACTCCAGTTGCACTTCTAGGACAGATCTGTTGGTCCTTTTGGCAGTCCATGATATATTCAATAGACGTCTCCAGCACCATAATTCAAAAGCATCAGTTCTTTTCCTGTCTCCCTTGTTCACTGTCCAGCTTTCACAACCATATGATGCAACTGAACATACCATGGCACCTTTGTCGTCAGTGTGGCATCATTACTTTTCAGTGTTCTAAAGAGATCTTTTGCCACAGCTTTTCTCAGAGCAATGCGTTTTTTGATTTCTTGACTGCTGCGTCCACGGGTGTTGATTATAGAGCCAAGCAAAGCAAAATCTTGGATAACCTCAATCTTTTCTCTATTTATTGTGAAGTTGTATGACTAGTTAGGATGTTGTAATAGATGGATTAGAGTGGTAGTAGTGGAAGTGATGAGATATGTGTGGGCTAGGAATATTTTGACACAGTTGGTCCAGTCATGTTTGCTGATAGATTATATGTGGAATGAAAGAGAAGAATCAAAGATAGCTTCAAGATTTTTGTCTGAACAACTAGAAAGTGGAATTACCATTTGCTGAGATGGAAGCTATTAAAGGAGCATAATTGGGGAAAAAGAAAAAAAAGTTCAGTCATTGAGTATGAGATATACATTAGAATACAAGTGGAGATACCAAACAGTTGGAGATGAATGTGGAATTTAGAGGGGAAATCTAGTTATGTATATGAATTGGATAGTCATTTAAAACAGAGTTGATATCAACTAGGAAGTAAATGTAGGTAGAGAAGAAAAGAGATCCAAATGTCCAAAAAGCAAATGCCAGGACACATCAAAATTTAGTAATTGAGAAGATAAGATTCGGCAAAAGTTGCAGAGAGGGATGCCAGTGAAGAGGAATAAAATCAAGAGTGATAGCCTAAGGCCAAGTGCATAAAGACTTTCAAGAAGGAATGGGTGATCAGTCATATCAAATGCTACCAGTGTATTGATAAGGTAAGGCTGAGAACTGACATTGGCTTGGCACCAGAAAGTACACCAGTGACCTTAATAAGAGCACAGCCAGTAGAGTGATGGTTAACAGATGGCTCAAAAGAAAAATGGAAAGAGAGCAAATGTAGTGACAAATGCAGAGAACTCTTTTTAGAGAGCTTTACTAACAAGGTGGGGTGGGCCAACAAATAACTAGAAGAAGCATAAAGTTAAGGAAAATTAGTCTTTTATTTGTTTAAAATTAAGAATTTAAATAGTTTTTGTTTCATTAATGGGAATGTCATAGTACAGAGGGGAAAACTGATGATGTAGGAGAGGAGAACTGCTGGGAATAAGAATGGGTACTTATATTTCTACAGCAAATACTGGCTATGAAATGCAGAAATAGGAAAGTAATAGGTATTGAATTTATTTACATGTACTAATAATTTTGAAGACTTAACATTATAATCATAGGTGAAATTCATTCAAAAATTATGTTGGTGCCTACTGGACATTGCAGTAGGAACTGTTTAAGTTATTGTATTTGAGTTTTCAATTGTTCTCCCAAATATCATACAGTCTAGAAGGAGAAATAAATGTGTAATAGATGTAGAAAGTAATATAAATTGCTGTTGAAGATAGAGAAGTATGATTTCTCTTTCAAGGTGGAAAAGCCTCCACAGAGAAGGAGGTGGTTTCCACGTTGGGAATGATAACATGTGCATGGGTGAATATGGTGTTCCCTTAATAGTTATATGATGGATTATAAATTATTAGTGTATACTTTCTGCCCTATACATTCATTAGTTTCAAACACATTTAAAATCAATATGCAAGAAGAAGAAAGATCCTGATTAGTTCAGCAAAAGAGTATAGTAAAATTAGAAACTAATATACTATCTTGTTGTTGTTAGGTGCTGTTGAGTCTGACTCATAGCGACCCTATGTACAGCAGAACGAAATACTCCCCAATTCTGTGCCAGGTGCAGGATCTTATTTATCTTTAAGCTTGTTGTTGCAGACACTGTCAATCTATCTAGTTGAGGGTTTTCCCTTTTCTTGTTGCCCTGCCAATCTCCCAAACGTGATGTCCTTCTCCTGGGATAGGTTCCTCCTGACTACATGTCAAAAATATGTGAGACACAGTCTAACCATCCTTGTTTCCAAGGAGGACTCAGGTTGCACTTCTTGTGGGACCAATTCATTGGTTCTTTTGGCAGTCCATGGTATATTCAATAGACGCCTCTAGCACCATAATTCAAAAGTATCAATTCTCGTGTCTCCCTTATTTGGTGTCCGGTTTATACATGATGCAACTGAAAATACTGTGGCATGAGTCAGGCACACCTTCATCATCAATGTGATGTCTTTGCTTTTCAACACTTTTTAAAGAGGTCTTTGCCACAGCTTTTCCAAGTGCAATGTGTCTTTTGATTTCTTGACTGCTGCTTCCACGGGTGTTGATTGTAGAACCAAGTAAAGCAAAATCTTGATCAGCTTCAGTCTTTTCTCCATCTATCATGAAGATGCTTACTCAGTTGTGAAGATTTTTGTTTTGTTGATGTTGAGTTTCAATCCGTACTGAATGCTATGTCCTTTAATTTTCATTAGTAAATGTTTCAAATCTTCTCTTTCAACAAGCAGAGTTGTGTCATCTGCGTTAGGCAGGTTGTTAATGAGTCTTCCTCCAATCCTGATGCCACATTCTTTTCCATAAAGTCCAGCTTCTCTTATGTGTTGCTATGATGCTGGAAGCTATGCTACCAGTATTAAAAATACAAGCAGGTCACCCATGGTGGACAGGTTTCAGTTGAGCTTCCAGACAAAAAGACACTCTAAGTAGGACCTGGCAGCCCATTCCCAAAATAATCAACCATAGAAATCAATATACTTACTACCTAACAGAGATTTTTGAGATCTCTGCTAACTTACTGTGTCTGCAGGCAGTATATGTTCATGAATACAAACAATACTTTAAGCTTTGGGGATGGAACTGGGGATACCACGGAATATTTGGAATTTTTCACATTAAAAATATGTTTATAAATACTGAGCATTTCAACACTAACACTGAAACCATGAGTATACTGACAGACTATACAAAATGGCTAGTAGTAGAGTTAGTGTGCATGTAGTTTAATTCCATTAATTCTTTTTTGAGTCTCTTAATTTTATTTGAATATAGTCTACATCTAGCTATGTAATATCAACAATGTACTATAACTGTGTTATATAGATGTGTGTGTACATGTTTAGAATGATATTTTGAATTTTAGATTTTCAATTCTATAACATAAGGATTGTTATTTTCTTCCTTTTTCCTCACTTAAAAAATTTTTTTTAATAGGGAGCTTCTCTTTTGTTGATGCTGAAAACTTACCTTAGTGAAGATGTATTTCAACATGCTATTATTCTTTACCTGCATAATCATAGCTATGCATCCATTCAAAGTGATGATCTGTGGGATAGTTTTAATGAGGTAAGTAACCTGGATAGTTCAGTCTTGTCTTTTTACCGTAAGAGATCCTCTGTTTATATTTTTATCACATGTAAATAAATCCAGAAAGCAAGGATATTTATTTAAGAGACAGGGAGGTGGAACTTGATATATAAATATTTGTGTATAGAATACTGAATTGAAATTCAAGAAGTAGGAGTACTGTTCTTAATTGTTGAAAATAATGTGTATGGTCTTTGGTAGCCATTATTATTCAATATCTTAATCTCTATTCCTATTTTGATAGAAAAAGGGAAAATAGCTCAGCATCAATGAATTATTGTATTTTTGATACTTGATTTTTTTCAAAAGTCTCTTCCTTTACTTTTTTTAGTTTTTCTACCTCCTATTCATGATTCCATAGTGTACCCTGTGCATCTCTTGTCTTTTGAGTGCAGCTTCCTCTACAGTATATGATACCTCACAAATTGCTATGAGCTGGATACTGCCCTAGGGTCTTTTACTCTTTGAATTTTGTTATACCTACAAATATTCTAATAAGCCATGTAATTAGGTAGCAGTTATGCTTCAGAGCATGCATGAACCCAGCCTGCCCTGTGCATGTATATTGACTGTACAACCCTGACAAACATTTGAATTTGTTACTGAGATCTAGATTGTTGATTCTTTATGCTCTAAGATCACAGACATATTTGAAAATTTTATGAAAGTTCTGGTCATAGTCCCCAGAAAAAACACATATGTGAAAAATGTCATACACAATTTCATAGTTTCATGGATGCTGGGTTAAGAACCCTCACTTTGGATCTTTCCCATATAGAGTTTCTGCCTGGTTGCCTGATCTGAATCCTGATGTTTTCTAGGTATTAACATTTTGCCAAGAAGATATAACTTCCCTACTTTCTGAGTTCTTTTTGAGAGGAGGGATCAGTTCTTATTACCTAACATTTACTTCTAAATCATTGACTTGTTTTTTCTAATCATACGGTATCATTCTAATTGAAAGCCATGTTATTTGCTTTATTACCCATTATCCTGTCTCTTGGTATTTAGAACATATTTCTGCCTTCGCCCCTATCTGCAACCTTTGCATCATGGTCTTGTTCCATCTTAACTTAGTTCCTTAATGTTGGCCTTGGGTTTTTCAGTATCCACATCAAACTGTGCACTGGCCAATTTAGTCTAGTATTGTGTCAAACACCAAAATACACATTGCTTTTCTTCCCACTCTCTGCTCCAGAAATAAATAGGTCAGAGTCATGAGAAACATAAGGTTAATATCATAATGAATTTGGGAAGAACCACTCCATCCTTTTGTGCTTTAAATAAATAGACATATGGTAGTTGAGGTAGGAGTTGCCACAATGGTATAATATTACAAATTTAGGTACATGATGACTTACTTGCTCGCAATTCAGATCTATATGTAATGCAGAAAAATAATTTGAATCATAAATTCAGCCTTCCTGCTTTAAAGAGAAAATTGTTTATAAATTGCTACTTGTTGATACCAGACATCTTAGGGACAGGAGGCTTTTAGAGGGTCTGTGAATCTCTGACACTAGATTCTAGATTTTGTAGATAAGTCCATGTATTGTATGGGAAATAAAATCTGAAGATCAAAAAAGTTTACTGGTGTTTTCTAAAGAGACTTGAAGTCAAGAAAATGCACTCTTCTGCTACTGCTTTCTACCACCCCCATGGGTCTTTAAAAGACTAACACTAATGAAGTGGAGGGTAGGAGAATAAAGAAACACAGACTCGGTTGATTCACAGGATTGAGAAGCAATGCTTCCCCTTCTAGAATACATACTATTAGTCATATTCTCTAAATGGTAGTATTGTGACCTAAAAGAACACTTACACCTTCTTAATGAACTCTCAGCTGGTTAATATTATATATTCTGTTTTTCAACATTGTGCCTCTCTCACACCCTTAGATAACACTCAGTTTTGTTCCAGGTTGTTTTCCTTGTAATAATTGCTCACCTTGATTAAAAATATAAACTCAGCTCAGCATTAATGGCAAGGCTGGCTTTAGACTCTTAATCCTCTTGGCTCAGCCTCCTAAGGGTGGGGATTACAGACTAGTGCCTCCTTTTAATGTTAACATAAAATATAGTCTTTGATAGAATTTGCTATGGAAAGACGAACTGAAAATCTTTTAAACAAATTTTTATTTTTAAGCAAAAAAAAAAAAACAACACTTTTTTTTTATAGGTCACAAACAAAACCCTAGATGTAAAGAAAATGATGAAAACCTGGACCCTGCAGAAAGGATTTCCTTTAGTGACTGTTCAAAGAAAAGGAATGGAAGTTTTTATACAACAAGAGAGATTCTTTTTAAATATAAAACCTGAAATTCAGCCTTCGGATCCAAGGTACTTACCCTCATTTTTTTATGGTCTCTCTTTTGCACACTCAAGTTGAAGTATTTTTAAATGTTTTATAATCATAAGTTCTTATGAAACTTAACAAGATTATACCTCTCCTTGAATAGTTTGAAAAATTTTACCTTCCTACTAAAACTACGGCCTGCAGCCGTAGCTTTGTGGCACCCAATCACATCAGATCCCGGAAGCTAAGCTGGATTGGGCCTGGTTAGTACTTGGATGGGAGATGGCCTGGGAACACCAGGTGTTGTAGGCCTGGGAGAAGGACCTGACAACCCACTCCCAAAAATCAATCTGCATTTGAAAACCCTATGAACAGCAGAGAAGCACTGACTATAGTGTTTTGCCTGTTATACATAGGATCGCTATGAGTCGGACATCAACTCAAGGGCACCTAACAGCAACAACAAAAACAACAACAACTAAAACTCAACAAATCATGTTTAACTAAAATTTGAGAAGGAAAATAATCTTCTAATATTTTCTTTTTACAGCTACCTGTGGTATATTCCAATATCCTACGTCACTGATGGAAGAAATTATTCAAAATATCGATCAGTATTATTACTGGACAAGAAATCAGGTTTGATTATAACTAATACCCGTCTTATAAGAACTGCAGACAGCGAGCCGGGCATGGTGGCGCACACCTGTAATCCCAGTGGCTTCGGAGGCGGAGGCAGGAGGATCACAAGTTCAAGACCAGGGGCAGTCTGTGTAACTTAGCGAGACCCTGTCTCAAAAACTAAAAAAATGGGCTGAAGGTGCAGCTCAGTGGTCCAGCACTTGCAGAGCATGCAAGCGCGAGGCCCTGGGTTCAACCCAGAACGAAATTGCAGACAGCATAATTTAAAAAATATGACCATAGAGGAGATAGGAGATTATACTTTCTAGTTTGTACGATTTCTGAACTGGTTTATAAAATCACATATCTAAATGTGACTAAAGTGATATTGATTCTTTGTATACACAGAATTGACCTTTAGTTATGAGAAATAAGGCACAAAAAGTTGCAGGGCATGTGCTAGCGGTTCTGATAGAAAGTAGCAAATATTTTATTTTTATGTCCTAGATAAGTATTTTATTTTATAAAACAAGAAGTAATAGAAGTGGAGCACTTTCTTGAAGTGTTATTTGGTGTCTTCTTTGTAGGAGTGGTCTTTGGCAACTTCATTTTAGCAAGCATTCTAGATGATTCATATCTATATAAAGGCTGATTTATGACCTAGATTTAGAGTAAATATTATAATACCTCCTGCAGACACAGCATATTTTTTTGGTAATGAGAAAAAGTGACAATAAGCTATCGTAGCAAGGAGGGTAGGGAGAATAAAATGTGAAAGTGGTACAAGTTGAGCATCCCTAACTGGAAAATCTAAAACCTGAAACTCTGAGCTCCAACATAACATGCAGAATGTTTCAGATTTTGAAGCATGTCAGATTTCAGATTTTTGGATTAGGGATGCTCAACTAGTAAAAATCTGTTCAAATAGAATAAAATCTAAAATAAAACCCATATCTGAAATACTTCTGGTCCAAAGCATTTCAGATAAGGGATTATCAGTCTCTATATGCTGACCCATGAGCCACCTATAAAAAGCAATTTAAATGTAGCTTCTAACCATCTGTTAAATACCAATGTGATATGTCACATCATGTATTCCCTTAATTTGCATCCTAAAAGAATATAAGGCTCTTGGGTTCTGTATGAATTGTTAGTGATTCTTTACATTTAGGAAAAAGGGAGAAGTTTTTGTTTGAATTTAGATCTGGTATTCAAGCCTATGTTTTTGAGTGGTGAGTGTAGCTTTGAGAGATAAGTGGATCCAGATTGTGTGGTTCATGTCTTGGCTGTACCATTTATTGCTTGTCTGATTATAGCTGAGTTATTTGACCTCTCTGAGCCTCATTCTTTCAACTATATGGTAGAGATACTAATTACACTTTGTAGGGTTGTGGTGAGGATGAGTTTATTTACATAAAGCACCTAAAATAATGCCTGGTGTGTTTTATGTATTACATACATGTTAGCAAATATTTACTAATTTTCTTGTTCTTGAAAAATTAGACATTTACCCATAGTATATAAAATCTGAAAAATCAAGAACAAATCCTATTATGCTGTTGTAAGTACTCTCATGATTATTTCTTCCCAGTCATTTTAAAATAATTTTTCTGCTCAGTTGAAATTATTATATACATGTAATTTCTGTATCTTGCCTTTTGAGAAATACATATATACAATTGACTCATCCTTCTCTTATTCCTGACCACTTGATTCACCCTTTGTCTTTATTAAAAAAACATTCCCAAATAAAAATTTCAAATCTAAAAGGTTTTTTTCCATTATATGAACTTTTTATTATGACTGCCTCTAAAAAATGTAGACTACTTTACCTTTTTGCCCTTCTGTTGAGTGGTAAGAGTGGACACTGGCACCTGCAGTATATGAACATCCTGATTGTTCTGGTTCCATTGCAGTTTTACCGCAAACTACAATGGAGTGTTACAGTGAGAACAGCAAGGTGCAGCTGATTGTGTCATTCTATCTTTGAATAAGATAGCATAGATAGAGGTGGAAGGAAGTCCTGTCTTTTTTGGTAAAACTAAACCCTAAACTTTAAGAGGATGAGAAGAATGCTGCCTGATCTAAGGGGAAGAAATAAGTTTGCCTTCTTATATCAAGCAGCACAGCCAAAACATGGGCTGGAACATTTAAAAAAAGTCTGTAAGGAAATTCTGCAGACTTCCTAATAGTATATTAATTTTTTGCTGGTGTTAGAAATAATTGAATAATAAGAAAACTGCTTTTACCTGTTTACTTTTTAGCTCAGTTTATATGTGAACTTGGTAAACTCTTCTTGAGATTTCATACTGCATAAACTAGCTCAAATTTTCCTTCCTTTGGCCTTATATTAGTTTTTTTGTTGTTTGCTTTTGTTTGTTTTGTTTTTGTTTTTTAATCATTATGACAGTCCCTAAGAAAAATGATACAAAAGGAGAAATTATTTATTTTGGTTCACAGTTTCAGAGGTTTCTATTCATGGCCAGCTGGCTCCATTGCTTTCAGAGCTGTGGCAAGGCAAAACACTATGGTGGAAGGGTGTGGTAGAGAAAAGAGCTGCTCACCTCTTGATGGGCAGGAAGCAGAGAGCAAGAGAGGTCAGGACCAGAGCAAGATATACCCTTCAAAGACATGTGCCCAGGGACCTACTTTCTCCAACTAGGCCTCTCCTGTTAACAGCTTATCCAATGTGAACTCGTCCATGGACTGACTCACTGGTGAAGTTAGCACTCTCATCATCCAGTCACTTCTCAGTGACTGGATCCAGCAGCTGGATACCAAGCCATGAACATGTGAGCCTTTTGGGGGATACTTCATACATAAGTCAAAACAGCCATATCTATTACCTCCTCTTACCAACTGTTTATTTCCCTTGCTATTGCTCCTGTTGCTTTAATTTCTGCCAGTTCAAGTTTTGAGAGTCCACAATGAAAATGTTCTGTTCTTACAACAAAATGTTTGACTGTATGGACAGTTGAGTCTTCTTAGTTTCTAATACTCTAATGATAATTTTATTACATTTTTATTTTTTTCTCAAAATATACTAGAGAGGGTGGCTTCAGTCTTATCATACCACAGTGTCTTGATGGTTTTAGTATATTTTCATATGTTCTGATTCCATGGTTGCTGTGTTAGTCTATTAATTCAGTCGTGTATAGTAGTTATATTTGGTTAATATCTATGTCACTTTTACCCATGTACATGAATTTGGAGCAATTATTTATTGTACATAAAATGGGACCATTTTTCAGGGATACATACTAAGGAAATTATACTACAAAAATGTTTCCTTCTCTCCTTTCTGTCTTCCTCCTTCCCCCTCCCCCCTCTCTCATCCACATCTTTCTCAAACCTAAGCTTTATACCTCTAGGAGATATTTACTTTAACTGGAAACATTCATATTTCCAAAGAGCATATTGTACCAGAAGTATTTCTGTGAAACTAAAAGACATATCATTGGAGAGAAAGGCAATTGGGAAGAAAGAAGGGATGGAATATAGTTAAAATATTTACTATTTGCCATTCTCTGTTCTTGCCTTTTTCCTCCCTAATAAAATAAATGAGAAGGGAAATGATATTAAAGAAGGGAATGCTTTTTGACAAGGGGTAATGCAGGTCAACTGCTGTATCATCCTAGCCTCTGGAGCAAACTGGGCTTCAAATTTTGTAACTTTGTAGTAAAAGCTTTCTTGTTGTTTTAGCACTTTAATGTTTCTTTGTAAAACAGTAGGTGATTTTTCATAGCTGATTGGCAAATGGTTTTTTAAATCACAATTAGATTACTTCATCTGGGTGTCTACCATTTAAGACTTATTCTTAAAGTTGCTTACTCTTTTTTACTATTTGTAGACTGTGAAAATTGAACTGTTAATCTGTTAATGATTATAATAAATTAAAAGCACATGAAGGTAGCTTTATCCACATTTAAGCTGTAGAATGTAGTTACCTCCCTTGTGTGCGAAGCTATTATTTTTTGATATCTGTGGTTTGAAGGCTCTCTATTCTATATCATTCAGAAGACCTGAAAGGGACTAATATGTTGATTCTTTAAATGATAACTCCCCTCTCTCTTTATGCTGTTGGCTGCATTGCTTATGTTCTGTCAACTTGATGACAGTAATAATTTCAAATATACTCCCAGCTGTGTTCCTCCTCTCTACCATCTGGACTTGGCTAGATTTACAGCATGGCAAGTTGCTTATCAGCCAAGATACTCAATATTTCATAATTTCCAGCTTCCATCCAGTGGAAAAATTGCCATATTTGTCATTCTTTTTCTTATTTTATGGACAGTGGAGATTTGGGGCTCTATCTCTTCTTCTCAAGGTCTTATGTTGAAACAAACTCTAAAAGAAATTGTGTTTTGTAACCTGGAGAGTGTTGATAATTTTGTGATTAGCTAATAGTAAAGTTACTTTCATCAGTTGTAAGCTTATTAAAAATGGATCCAACTTGGAGCAGCCACCATTGCCATCACAAATATCCTTAGAATGGCATTCTGCCCTGGAAAAAGGAGTAAACTTATTTGATCTAATTGATCTATCCCATCTGTTGCTGTGTTAGTAATACAACAGAAATTAGTATGGAGTTTTTTAATGAAAAACACTAACTCATATGTCCTGTTAAGACATGATCAGAATGTCTTTTCCATTGTAAACACTTTTGTTGTCTCAATAGAATTGGAGTAACAAAGAGAATCTGGTAAATTTCAACAATTCATGCTTTTAAAGTTGACAAACCATAACATTTCAGGTACTAATGTATAATCCTTCATTTAAAAATGTGTTTCTAAACGATTTTATATATGAAAATTGCACTACAGAATTATATGAAAATTTTAAAACTATAAAATTTTCAAAATAAGCTGTTGTAGGTGTTGAAATGGAATGCT
>VMDO01016179.1:0-48633 GCA_007922755.1 Pedetes capensis | reverse complement strand
TGATTTATGCTTCAGCTGCAACAGGCTGAGTTGTTAGCCCCTACTTGGACTAAAGTGGCCCCACCTATGATAGCTAAGGTTTACAGAGAAAATATAAAACAATCAAAAGAATACACAGGCCTGTTCCCACAGTACAAAAGCCTCCTTGACAATTTTAACACAGAGAGGTGCTTATCTAAGGCAGACCTTGGTTCCCAGCTAGAGAAAAAAGTAAAGGCTGCTGTTCTGGTCAGCCTAATCCTCCACTGCCTTACATGGAAACATATAAGGGGTTAAAATGATAAATAAGGATAAAGTCCAAAATACCCTATTATAGCTTATCATTTATGAAAAGCCTGGGAAGAGACAGACCTTCCAGGTGCTTGTTATCTTAACACAGAAAAGTTTATGCTTTAAACCATGGGCTATTATGACTATTAGGTGTGTGTAAAACTGCACATATTCTTACTACTTGCTTGACCTAAAGCCTAAAACAGACTGTATAAAAAACTGAGCTATCCGAACAATAAATGGAACAGATCCACATAGCCTCTGAGCTGTTGTGTTTCTGTCACCCACCACCGCTGACTCCTCACCCACCTTCCTGGATCCTTAGGCTGCAGGCATGGGACTATGGTAAATATTTTTTTTACATTTTTTCCTTAATTCTCTTCTCTCCTTAATTCTCTTCTCTCTTCTCTCTGACATCAACATATGTGTATATATATATATATATAGAGAGAGAGAGAGAGGGGGGGGGGGATGTAAAAATGCAGAACAAAGAGCAGAATGGATACATGGGATTTTATCTTGTAAATTTCATATATTATTCATATTATTCATGAAATAATATATTATTTAAAAGTAAACTATGATAAGATAAAGAATAATAATTTCATATCTGGAATGGTCATTCTTAAAATAACACAAATATAACTAAAAGGTCAACAGAAAAGATAAGATAAAATATTACAAATGTTTCATGCACAAAACAAGGAAGAAAGAACAGAGGAGAAAAAGATACAGAAGACAAAAAGGAAAAATACATAATAATATCGGGGTAAACTTAAAACCACCTATATCAACATGTGGGGCTGGGACTTAGCTCAGTTGGTAGAGCACTGCGCTGCAGTCTCTGAGGTCCCGAGTTCGATTCCTAGCACCACAAAAATGGGAGAAGGACCTGGCAATCCACTCCCAAGGCAATCCCGAAACAGTCAGCCGGTGAAAACCCTATGAGGGTCGCTATGAGTCAGATACCAACTTGACGGCACCTAACAACAACAACAACATATCAATATGCATGTTAACTAAACACTCTTACTAAAAAGCAGAATTTATCAGATGGAACCAAATCATGAGATCTTATACATTGCTTACAGTAAGCATACTTTAAATGTAAAGTCACTGAGAGGTTCAAAGTAAAAACAGAAAACTAAATACCATACAAATGCTAAGTATAGGAAAGATGTTGTTAGGTGCTATCAAGTCATATTTGATTCATTGTGACCCTCATAGGGTTTTCAATGGCTGATTGTGTTCTCAGGATTGCGTTGGGAGTGGATTGCTATGCCCTTCTCCCATTTTTGCAGTGCTGGGAATCGAACCTGGGACCCCAGAGACTGTAGAGCAGTGCTTTACCAACTGAGCTAAATCTCAGCCCCCATAGGAAAGATTGTTGTTGTTGTTGTTAGGTGCCGTCGAGTCAGTATCCAACTCATAGCGACCCTCTGTTCAACAGGGGAAACACTATTGTCAGTGCTTCTCTGCTGTTCATAGGGTTTTCAATGGCAGATTGATTTTTGGGAGGGGGTTGCCAGGTCCTTCTCCCAAGCCTACAGTTTCTGGTGTTCCCAGGCGGTCTCCCATCCAGGTACTAACCAGGCCCGACCCTGCTTAGCTTCCGAGATCTGACGGGATCGGATGCCACAGGGCTACCGCTGCAGGCATATAGGAAAGATAGTGTGGCTAAACTAATATAAGACAAAGTAGACTTAAAGATGCACAGTTTTACTGGAAACATAAAGAGACATTTTATGATTATAAAAGGTTCAATTTATTGAAGAGGAAAAAGCATCTTAAATGTGCATGCATTTAAAGGCAATTTTATGACATCTGGAGAAAAAAGTAGCTGTACAAAGAGGATAAACAGACAAACCCACAAAAATAAATGGAAAATTTTAATTCTATTCTCTCAATAGATGGTAGCACAAGCTGACAAAAAAGGCAATGAGCATAGAGATTTGTCCAACCCAATCAATTGAATGGACAGAATTAACATTTATAGAACAATATTCCAAAATTGTACACATATTTAAGTGCACAGAGCATGTTCCAAAAATCATACAGTAAGACATAAAACAGTGTCAATGAACTTCAAAGGATCAAAAACATAAAGAGTACCTTCTCTGATGATTGTGGTATTAAATTTGTTACCAGTAACAATAGCATATCAAGAAAATTCCCCAATATTTGGAAACTTAACAATATACTACTCAACTGCCAAGGGGTCAAGGAAGAAATACAAGGGAAATTATGAGATATTTCAAATTGATAGATAATGGTTTCAAAATGTGTAGGATATACATGACACAGTGCTTAGAAGGAAATACATAGCTTCAGAGACTATAATATAAAGGGCAAAAGACATCAAGGCAATGATCTAAGCCATCACTCTAAGAAGCTAAGAAAAGAGTGAACTAAACCCAAAGTAGGTAAAAGAAATGAATTAGTAAATAAGAACATGAATGTAATGGAAACAGACAGCCAATAAAGAAAATCAGTAAATTCGAAAGCTGCTTTTGAAAAGATTAATAATGTTGATATTAGGCGCCTCAGTCTAAATGAGCAAGTAATAAAAGAGAAAACAAATCACAAATTGCCAATATCAGAAATAAAATGAGGGTTACATCCATGGATCCTGCAGACAACAAAATATAATGCAGTAAACAACTTAATGTCAATAAATTTGATGACTTGACTGAAAGAGAAGAAAACATTGTTGAAAGCTCAACTTAAAAGGTAATAAGAAAAATTAGAAAACATAAATAGCCCAATATCTATAAAACCAAGTCAATTCATCATAAAAATTATTTTCACGTGTGAGTTTTATTAATTTTTTAAAATACCAAATTTAAACACTCTAAAAATAAAGAAGGAACAAATTCCAACCTGTTTCATAAAGGCAGCATGACTATTATACCAAACCCTTAGAAAGATATTTGAGGAAGGAAAAAGTTCAGATTAAGATCACTTATTAATAACACAAACATCCTTAAAACATATCAACAAATTGAATTTATCCATAAATCAAATTAATAATTTATGAAGACAAAGTAGAATTTATCCCAGGTATGTGAGATTACTCTTATGTTAAAAGGTCATGCAATGTCATTCACTACATTAAATAAAGGAGAAAATTACATGATAATTTCAATAAATATAAGAAAAAAATTGATATTTAAATCCACTGATGATAACTGTTGGCCACCAATGAATTAAAGGGAACTTCCTCAGCTTCATAAAGGATATCCACTAAAAATATTCTGCTAAAATCATACTTATTTTGAAACAGTGGTATTTCTCTTATGATAGAATTAAGCAAAAATGTCCTCTCTCATTAACCTTTGACACTGGAAAGTCCCAACCAATGTAATATAGCAAGATAATTATATAAATAGGCAGACAGACAGATAGATAGATAGATAATTATAGAGGGAAAAAAGGCAAAGTGTTATTATTTGGAAACAATGCTATGTACATGAAAATACAAATGATGATATCAACAAAGAGCTCCTAGAACTACAATGCTATGTTAGCAAAGTTTCAATATATAATATTGATATACAATAATCAATTGTATTTTTACATATTATTGATAAATAACTTAAAAACAAATTTAAAAATATCAGTTATGACAATATCAAAAAATAGCTATAAGAAGAAAAAATATGGCAAAATATTTTCAAAAGGCTAGGTCAGAAAGGATTTTTTTGAAAAGACACAAACATATTGGATCTTATCAAAATTTAAAACTTTTGATAACAAAAATGCAGTATTCACAGTACACATAGGCATACTACAAACTAAAAAGATTCTGACAAAGAAATTGTATCTAAAATAAACTTTTTAGAGTACCTATAAATCAACAAGGGCTGGGATTTAGCTCAGTTGGTAGAGCGCTGCGCTGCAGTCTCTGAGGTCCCGAGTTCGATTCCCAGCACCACAAAAATGGGAGAAGGACCTGGCAATCCACTCCCAAGGCAATCCTGAAACAGTCAGCCATTGAAAACCCTATGAGGGTCACTATGAGTCGGATACCAACTCGACAGCACCTAACAATAAATCAACAATAAAATATGACTTTTAAAATGAGAAAAACACTTGAAATTTCACAGAAAAAGATATATGAATAATCATGCATATATGAAAATGTGTTCATCAAGTCATTTGTGATCAGAAAAATGCACATTAAGACTACAATGAAATAGACAGGGCCAACATCATATGAAATGGGAAAAAATTAAAAGCATTTGCCCTAAGATCATGAACAAGACAACAATGTCCACTCTTTCCCCTCTTATTCAATATCCGTATTGAAGTCCTAGCCTGAGCAATCAGGCAAGAGAAAGAAATAAAATGAATACAAATTAGGAAAGAAGAGCTCAAACTATCTCTACTTGCAGATGATATGATACTATACCTATAGGATCCCAAAAATTCACTAGAAGGCTCTTAGATCTAATTAGTTCCTTCAATAAAGTTGCAGGATACAAAATTAACACTCAAAAATCAGTAGCCTTCCTTTACACTAATAGTGAACAGGAAGAGAATGAAATCAAAACAACAATCCCATTCATTATAGCCTACCAGAAATTAAATATTTAGGAATTAATCTCACCAAAGATCCTAAAGACCTCTACAGTGCTAACCTCAAAACATTAAGGAAAGAAATAGTAGAAGGTATTAGAAGATGGAAGGACCTCTCTTGCTCATGGATCAGAAGAATTAATATTATGAAAATGGCTATACTACCAAAAGCTATTTACAAATTCAACACAATCTGCATCAAAATTCCAGTGACACACTTTGCAGAAGTAGAAAAAAGTCCTACAATTCATATGGAAGCACAAAAGACTGAGTATATGCAAAACAATCCTAAGCATCAAAAATAGTACAGGAGGTATCACAATACCTGATTTTGAACTATATTACAGGGTCATAGTGGCAAAAACAGCTTGGTACTGGCACAAAAATAGGCATGAAGATCAACAGAACAGAATTGAAGACCAAGAGATACACCTACATAACTACAGCTACCTGATCTTTGACAAATGAACTAAAGATGTACACTGGAAAAAGATAGCCTCTTTAACAAATGGTTCTGGGAAAACTGGATATTCATATGCCAAAGCATGGAAATAGACCCATATCTCTCAATCTGTACAAGAGTCAACTCAGAATGGATCAGAGACCTCAACATAAAACCAAAAACCTTAAACTACTAGAAAAAAAGATAGGGAACACACTCTAAACCATAGGCACAGGCCTGGGAAACTGCAGCAAGAATCAACAAATGGGATTACATAAAACTGAAAGCCCTCTGTACATCAAAGGAAACAACAGAGTAAAGGGAGAGTCCACAGAATGGGAGAAAATCTTTGCATGTTACACATCTGACAGAGGACTAACTTCTAGAATATACAAAGAACTTAATCAAACACCAAAACAACAAATAACCCAATAAATAAGTGGGCAGTGGAACTGAACAGACAGTTCTAAAGAGAAGAAATATGAATGGCCAATAAAGACATGAAAACATACTCAGTATCCCTAGCCATTAGGGCAGTGCAAATCAAAAGAACTCTGAGATTCCATCTCACTCCAGTAAGAATGGCCAAGATTATCAAAACAAATAATAATGCTGGCAAGGATACAATGAAAAAGGAACACTTCTACACTGCTGGTGATATTATAAATTTGTTCAACCACTTTAGAATTCAATATGGAAGTACTTAAGAAAACTAAGAATAGAACTACCATATGACCCAGGTATAGCACTGCTGGGAATATACCCAAAGGAAGATAAGTCATCATACCACAGGGAAACATGTACTTCCATATTCAATGCAGTACTCTTCATAATTTCAAGAGTATATAATCAACCAAGATGTCCATCAACAGAGGAGTAGATGTAGCAAATTACTTATTACTCTGTACTCCACAAATACTTATAAATTTTAGAAAAAAGAAAAAAAGAAAACCAGAAGTTTTACCACACATACACCCATACACACACACACACACACACACACACACACACACACACACACACACACACACAAAGAGAGACTACAATAAGAATCCATTTTACATCCACTAAACTGACAAAATCACGCTTTTTGAGCATATGGAACAGCTCGACTCTCATACATTGCTGGAAGAATTATACCAAGGAACTACTGTTTTGGGGAACTTTTTGTCAATTTCTTATAAAATCAAATATACATCTACCTTTATGGCACAGTAATTCTGTTCCTATATATACACTCAAAAGGAATGAAACCATATTTCTAAGCTAGGAGCCATGGCACACACCTATAATCCCAGTAACTTGAGAGGCTGAGGCAGGAGGATCACAAGTTCAAGGCCAGAGGCAGCCTGAACAATTTAGTGTGAGACTTTACCTCAAGATAAAAAATTAAAAAGGTGCTAGGAGTGCAGGTTGGGGCTGGGATTTGGCTCAGTTGGTAGAGTGCTGCGCTGCAGTCTCTGAGGTCCTGAGTTCAATTCCCAGCACTGTAAAAATGGGAGAAGGGCCTGGCAATCCACTCTCAAGGCAATCTCGAAACAGTCAGCCATTGAAAACCCTATGAGGGTCGCTATGAGTCGGATACTGACTCGACAGCACCTAACAACAACAACAACAACAAGGAGTGCAGGTCAGTGGTAGAGCACTTGTCTAGCATATGCAAAGCCCTAGGTTCAAGCCCCTAACAATAAAAAAGAAAATATGTCTGCTATAAGAATATTATTCATGATAGCTCAGAATTGGAAACAAATCAAATGTCCATCAACAGAAAATGGATGAACACACTCCAGTATATTTATACAATGGAATATCATTCATGAAAAAAAGAACAAACTGCACGCCGTAACACAGATGGGTCTCAGAAGCATGAAGCCAAGTGAAACAGTCCAGAAACAAAGAAGATCTACTGTATACTTTCACATATATGAAGTTCAAAAATGGATAAAATCATGAAGAGGTTGCCTGGGGCAGCAACTACTGGACTGAGGGAACGAGAGAAGTTTCCAGAATGACAGAAATGTTTTACATGTTGTTTTCAGTGGCAATTACACAAGGGTATTCAATTGTCAAAATTCATTGAATGGAACTCTTAAGATCTAAGCATTTCATTTTACATAAACAAAATACAGGTGGATGAAAATATGGAAAGATATTCAACACATTTACAGAGCATTTCCGTGTGGCAGATATTTTACTACTAAATAAGGATAAAAATCGGTTCAATATACATATATATTGCCTTTTAAGGCTGACATTCCTTGGGAGAGGGCGTTAGTGTCTTCTCTTCCACCCAGAGTCAGGCATTATTTATCATATGCAATTTATAGAAGAAAGGAGGAAGAAATCTCACAGGAAGTCCTGAGTTGGTCTGAGTGATGGCGGTGGGTGGCAGGGTGGTCCTACTGGACCTTGTTGATGGGTCTCCTCAGCAGCTGTCAGCAGGGCCTGGATGACACAATCCAGAAAATCGGAGGAGTCAAAGCCCCACAGGGTGAACTTTGGTCAATAAAAGACAGGAAACAAGAAAAGAGCCAAGAGACGAGTTCCTTTTCCTTCTCCCTCTCCTCTTGCCCTGTGCCACTGTTTGGCGGAGCCCTCATTCCACATGGACCCTCTGGAGAAATCTCAGTGACAGAGATACAGGCCGCTTCTCACCCTGGCCACCCTGGGCTTCACCCTCTCTGTCCCCATCAAGCAGTAGCGCAGAAGCTTGGCCTCAGGCTCTGTCTTCCAGCACGTAGGCTCACGCTAACACTGAGCTGTTTTTGTAAAGAATAACGGGAGTCATTTTTCATAACTCTTGAGTTTTTGCCATGTGTATTTTTCTAAGTGCTTTACCTAAGTTAACCCTGCCCACTCCTCATAAAGCTCTAAACGATAAACATTCCTGACTATCTTTATCTTCTAGCTGAGAAAACAGAGGCCAGAGAGGTGAATAACTTGCCCAAGGGTGCGCGGTTACCAAGCAGCAGAAACGACAAGACTAATCCAAGCAGCGTGGTTGTCAAGTGCACTTCCTCTTCCTAATACCCATGCTATACTTTTTCTTTATGATTAAATGACATCCACACAGTGAGCATGCCTGGCACGAGGCATGTGACAGCTTAAGCTTATTAAAGAAACTGATCATCCAGTAGGAAACTAGACATGCAAATGTGAAGCTCAGACCCACCTACACAGGGCAGCAGTGTTCTGCAAGGACCCCGCCTTGGCTCTTTAATATGGCTTCCTCTCACCCAGGGCGTAAGTGAGCGTGTGCAGACCCATGCACACTTATGTGCAGGAGTCCCAGTGAGGAGGCTGACAGTTAGGAAAGGCAGACCCACCACCCCCACGCTGGAAATGGGGAAGGAAGACGAATGTCCTCTCTCTCTCTCCAGCCCTCCCCCTGTCCCTGCAGTCTTTGCCAATGCTCTAAGAGACTTGTCACACCATAATGAAAAACTGAAATGTGACGGATTCAATTACAATTTATATTTTCACTTAACAATCAATTACCTTCCCGTTATTGGTGGAACATCATTAAGCTATGATACCAGCTCTGGAAGGAAATCCTCGAGGGGAGGGGAGCAGCTGGCCCTGAGAGAGCTGCACAAGGCTTTTGGGCTTCCAGGAATCTGAGGAGAGGGAAAGGCTTGGCTTCCTGGGGTTTCCTAGGGCTGAACAAGGGGTCGGGTGGGGGTGGGTCCTCCTCAGCTTATCTGTGCCAAGAGAAAACAGATACAGGGACTCCCTTCCTTCTGCCCATGTCCATGTGTCAGTGGGCGCACCCTAGGCTCTAAAAGGAACAACAACGGTGAAGCCTCCATGGCACATCACCCAGAGCAGTGGCTCTCTGGAGTTCAATGTTTGCAAAGCAGCCACAAAGGACGCTGGAGCAATGCTGAGCTAGACAGACCCGCTGAGGACCTGGAAGGGTGCACTAAGTAGAGGCAGCTTCTTGTGCGCAGCTGCTGAGATCCTTCAAGAGGTTCGGAGGATGGATGTGGGCTGGCTCCCCAGGTGGGCTTTGAAGAGCTCAAGAGCCTCTCCGGGGTGCTGCATCTGGGAAGCAGCAGTGATAAGCCTGGCACAGATGGAGCGGCCCCCAAACAGCAGCCGCCCAGGAGGATGGAAATTGAAATCCCAGGTTCCCTTCAAGAGGACAAGAAGAAAGGAGGGAATCTCAATGCTGGGTCCCCCCCCACTCTCTTTTTCGTCTCCGCAGGGCCGAGCCCAGACTGGTAGCAGCCTCCCCACTTTCACCGTCTCACCTTCTAATGTCTCCCCCCACCCCCACTGCAGCCAGAATGCATTTTTACATACCCATCTGACCATGTCACTGGAGGCTTAAAACCTCCTATTTTATAAAATAGAACCCAGATTCCTCAGCATGACATTGGAAGGGATTCAGATTATGCCACCCCAAAATATGCCACATTGGCATCAAGATTACTTGAGCCGAAGGCAACCAAGAATAAACAGATGCAGGAGTTCCCTGCCCTCTCCATTTGTGCCCAGAAGCAGAGCACAAATTTCCCTTTGTGAAGAGGCATCACACCCTGGTCCAGGAAAAAGGAAGGAACTGGTCATTGGTGCAGGAAGTTCACAGGAAGGTGAGTTTGCATTGTTGTTAGGTGCCATCAAGTCAGTGTCTGACTCATAGGGACCCTATGCACAACAGGAGAAACACCATTGTCAGTGCTTCTCCACTATTCATAGGGTTTTCAATGGCAGATTAATTTTTGGGAATGGGTTGCCAGGTCCTCCTCCCAAGCCTACAACATCTGGTGTTCCCTGGTGATCTTCCATCCAGGTGCTAACCAGGCCCAACCCTGTTTAGCTTCTGAGATCTGATGGGATCAGATGCCACAGTGCTACAGCATAGACATCCCTAAATTATCCCTTATCTTCCACTTCTTCTTCAACACAGTCCCTCCTCATTTCCCTACAATGTGTCTCCTTTAGGACCTAAATTCTCTTGCCTTTGTCAAAAGTATATAAGGCCCCGAGGCTTATTGCTTCTGAGTTTCACTTCTTTTCTGTGAACTGCTGTTCCCGTCAATATCAAAAAAAAAAAAAAAAAAAAAAAAAAAAAAAAAGGATGCGTGCCTTTTCTCCTCTTCATCTGTCTCTTATTAGTTTAATATGCAGCGCACTAGCCACCGAACCAGAGAGAGTAGAGGAAAAGTTTTTCTTCCCTGGTGCATTTGAAATCCTTCTGAATCTTGCCTTTATCTGGCACACACTTCCTCCTCCCCTATAATTGTCCCTATTTCCTAAACAGAGTGACTGTTACCTGGAATTTACACTTGTTCTTGCATTTTCCCAGGTTCTTCATTTGGCCCAACTCCTATTGAGCCTTCAAAAATCCTTCAGACTTCTCCCTCTCCCGAAGCCTTCCTTCAATATTCCTGGGAAATTGATGACTCCTTTCATTTGCTACCAACACACTTTGCTTATGCACGATCCTAATAATGATGGCACAACCAATAGTATACAATGGGGAAAGAGAAGCTCAAAAGCTTCAGGGACAAATTGCCTCAACTCAAGTCCCACTTCTTCCTCTTCCTAGCTCGGTGCACTCAACCTGTTTGTCCATTCAGTATCTCAAGTTCATTATCTCCAAAATGGAATTGATCAACCCTACTTCAGCCTCACAGCAGCACACAAGCCCCCATGTCTGTCAGCTTGTCATGCTGTGAGGGCTTGCATGTTACTGTGATGCTGGAAGCTCTGCCATCAGTATTTTAGATACCAGCAGGATCACCCAGGTTTCAGCTGCGCTTCCAGACTAAGACAGACTAGGGAGAAGGACTCACCAGCCCACTCCTGAAACAATTAGCCATAGAAAGCCCTATGGATAGCAGAGAATCACTGTCAAACATAATCCTGGGAAATGAGCCCGCCAGGCTGGAAGACATTTCAGAAACTACTGAGGGAAGAGTTGCCTCCTCAGATTAGAGTTGACCTTAATGACGGGAATGGAGTAAAGTCCCTATGCCTTCCATTTGCTGATATGGCATGACTCAAAATGAAAAGAAACATAGTCCCTGCAGTAATAGGCTCAAACATAAAAAAGATCATGTGCATGGCACAGTGCTCAGTAATGCTTCGTTCTGCGGTACTTAAGGTCCCCATGAGTCAGATCTAACTTCACAGCACCTAACAACAACAACAAAAACCTCTTAGCTTGGATGGAAGAATTGAATGAGTTGCTGTGTGACAACCTCTTAGCTCCATGCCTCACATGGTAAGAGTTCAATAAATGCTAGTGAGTGATGACTTGATTTTTGGTGAACTAAGAGCATTATGAAAGTGTCAGTTAAATCTTAATGATCTTTGTCCCTAATGTCAAAAAAAAGGGGGGGGGGGGAAAGCCTATCTCAAGTCCTGGGATTTCCTAAGTTCTCAAAAGAAAAAGAAAAGTGTGCTGAATGAAGGACCAGTCACTGTGCATGGACACTGTGAAAACAGCAACAGCTGGTATTCGGAACTTGAATACACAGTATTTTGGAACATTTCAACTGCTGATCTTGTCAAATGCACTTACATGTTAGTATTATGAAAACATTTTAAGGGCTGATACTGTCAATGCATTGAGGAACCACTGTGAATGTTGACATTGTCAAATGAGGTGTCAACTACGGTTATATGAAAACAATGTAACGGCAATGTATGTGACATTGGCATCTCTATTAAAGATATTGTACCAGAAAACAAGGTTAAATCAAAGTGCAGTCCAAATAAAGTGCAAGGTTCTTTTTGGTCATTGTCTTTAAACTTCATAAATCCAGAAATTAGGCACATATTAATTCTTTTCAAAAGGCTATGTGGTCCTGTGTGGGAGGGTGAACTTCTGATGAAGGGTCCCCAGGAGGAGAAGGTGAAGTTTCCCCTGCCCACAGCGAGGAGGGCCCTCCTACAGGAGGCTCTGCACATCTTCCTGTCGGAGTTCATGGAGCTGGGAAGTGTAGGGAGAAATTGGGAGAAAATTGGCAAAAACCCCAAAACTGGGAAAACAGCTTTTGAAGATCTGGTTTGTAAATTAGAAATCTAGGGAAAATGAAAGTAATTTGATTTGGACATTTGTTAAAAAACCCTTCATAAATCCCCTGAACCTGATAGGACAATTGGAAAATAAAGGACTCAAAGCTGACTGACTCAGGCCATCGGGGTGAGCTATATAAGGAGCTACACTGCAGCAGCTTGCTCTCTCGCCCCGACCACGGATCAAGATAGAACTCTCTCCCTGGATTCAATCAGCAACACGGAAGCATCTCTCCTTGCAACCACCAAGACCAGGACAAGTAGACAGTGCTCTCAAGGAAAGATGGACTACAAGCAAGCTGAGGAAAACCGCTTGGACCCAGCGCCAAGAGGCCGAAGCCAAGGACAGTCTCTGGTCCCAGTGCCAGAGGCAGAAGAACTGCTGCTGCCCCTGAGGCAGCATAGAGCTGCAGCACTTGGGCTGCTAACACTTGTAAACTATGCACTTGTTTGGGTTTCTCTCTGCCCTTATCAGGGAGGAGGCAATAAAGAGCTGTGTTTCTCCCCACAAGGCAAAAGCACCTGAGGCTTTTTTCCTTTCCTGTCTCCCAGAATTCCAAGGGCCGCAGGAGTCCACGCCCCTCACCCAAGGGTCCTGAGTGAATTGTGTTTAGTTATCTGTGTGTGTGGCAGTGCCTCTGGTCCGAACATCCAGGAGATGCACACCCCACAGGGAAGGATATAAGCAATGAGATACCCATTGTCTGGGTCTTTGGTTGCAAGCACCAGAGGCTGCCATTACTCAGCTGAGCCCCAGTGAGGTTAGAGGTTGAGATGGCCTCTGTCCCCTGGCATAGAGATCTAACCTGGCAATGACAGAGGGTTCTTGTGTCATGCCCTGGATGATATAACCCAAGTCCACGTTACCCAAAATGCCAGCTGAGATGACTTCACGGTTTCCAGAACACTGGCAGTATCTCTCCCATATTATATTACTTTCTGTCTCTGCAAAGCAGTCATTAGCTTCCAGCTTAAAATCAAAATAAACACAAAAGACAAAAACACCCTTCTGTTCGTACTGCATTAACTTGTCTATTATATCCAGGAAAAAGAAATTACAGTTTTGTTTTCTATCTACTGCTCACCTCCTATCTGAAATCAAGTGTCCAAGCTAGGGAAGGGAATACTAGAAATACCTAAAAATTTTGGCACTGTATATCAAGAATATCAAACTTTTCTTAATCCATCTATTTACAATGTTTGTATCCTCTGTCTCACTCATTTGAAATCTGGTAATTTACTCTTTAAAAAAGTACCCATGATGTGACAAAGATGTCTTTGACACATTTTCATTGTAATATCATTCATAGCAGGAAAAAAAAGTGCATAAGGTGGAACAATAACTATCTAATGATACTAGAAAAATTAAATAAATTAAGAAGATCTAGCTGGTGGAGTATGTCTATAATCCCTGTAGCTCGGGAGGTAGAGGCAGGAGGATCATAAGTTCAAGGCCAGAGGCAGCCTGCATAACTTAATGAGACTCTGACTCAAAATTAAAGAAAATGGGCTGGGGATGCAGCCCAGTGGTAGAGCACTTGCAAAGTATGTGTAGGACATGGATTCAACCCCCAAGTACCACAAGAAAGAAAGGAATGTATGATATGGAGCTTGGGAAAAGGTCTTGATATGAGGAAATGTTTCTAATAGGATAAGTGAAAACCATGAACACTGATGTTACATACAATGTGTATGTGGATATTTATATTTATATTTATCCCAGTGCTGTAAAACACTGCTGTGGTCCTACCTGGGTACCAATATTACATATGATTTATATGCTCTGCTCTATGTGCTTTGGACATTTTCTCAGATTTTACAACCTTTTTTTCTTGATCTAATGTGCAACCTTGTGATCACTATGTGCACTAATGTAGCATTTCTGTTTCCTTCTTCCTCAAAATCCTGTTAAACTGGTGGTGTGTCTTACATGAATTATGAGTCTACTAGGCAGCTACTGTCTACAGCCATAGGCCTGTGGCATCCAATCCCATCAGATCTCAGAAGCTAAGCAGGGTCGGGCCTGGTTAGTACTTGGATGGGAGACCACCTGGGAACACCAGGTACTGTAGGTTTGGGAGACGGACCTGGCAACCCACTCCCAAAACATCAATCCACCATTGAAAACCTTATGGATAGCAGAGAAGCATTGACAATAGTGTTTCCCCTGATGTACGCAGGGTCTCTATGAGTCAAACACCGACTCGATGGCACCTAACAACAAGGCAGCTGCCATAACAAAATACCTCAAACTGTGTGGCTTAAACAACAGACTTTTTTTCTCACAATTAAAACCAAGGTCCAAGAACAAGGTGCAGACTGGGCTGGTTTCTCCTGAGGCCTCTCTCCTTGGCCTGTCACTGTGACCACACCTCTGAGCAGTCTCTTTCTCTGATGAGAGCAGTGGTGCCATGGGATTAGCCCCTAACCTGCTGAGCTCATTCAACCTTATTTACCGCGTGAAAGGCCTGTCTCTAACTACAGTCACATTGGAGGTTAAAGTTACTACCTATGAATTTGGGGAGAACACAGGTCAGCCCATAGTACCAATGGTGTCAGAACCACAACCTTGAAAATCCATAAAGAGTAATGCACATCTATGGAAGAAATGGGACACAGCACTGCACCTTCCTTTGTGCCTAGAATGCCCTGGTGGCCTGTCTGAGCCAGGACTGAGCACCCAAGGTTAGAGCCTCTTCCTCCCCACGCTTCTCCCAGTTCACAGCTGGGTTTCCTATGTTCTGTGCTCTCTCGAGATCAACAGGCCCCTCTCCGTCCACTCTGACAGCTCTCACTGCCAGGGCCCACACAGCAACCCTGACAGAATGACCTTGTATGGGAAAGTAGTCTTTTCCTGTGCAATTCTTTTCTCTCTAACTACAAGATAACCCTCCTCTACCTCACTCCTTTTCCCCTAAAACTTAGCTGGCACCTTATCTTCTGGAAAATATCTACTGTCAGCTCCCCACTCCAGCCAAGTCTGGGGCAGGCTCTCCTCCTGAATTCTCAGTGCACTGTCAAGTTTGCTTCCTCTGTCTATCTATCTTTCTGTCTTACACACTCACACACACACACACACTACAAACCATTTATTGCCAGGGGCTCTGTCTTAGTCAACTTTCTACTTCCTTGGCCCAATACAGCCACTTATTAATAACAAATCCTTAGGCAAGTTACCCTGTGCCTCAGTTTCCTCCTCTGACAATCACATCACCCATCTCATAGGATGGCAGCAAAAATAAAGTGAATTGGTGAAATTTAGAGAGTCCCTGGCTCAAGTCACTGCTCAGATGTGACTAACAGTAGTGACAATTACAACGGTACAGCAAAGAGTGTCAAGAAGACGGGGGAAGTGTCATCTAAGCAGGGGTCCAGTGTCCCAGCCATGTCCCTCCACTGATTTAGGCACAGGAATCACTTCTTAAACAAGAGTAAAAGGAAACAAGTAATTTGGGCTGCCTTTTCTCTAAGGGGCACTGGCATTTATAGCAGGAAACAGTAAGCAAGCTCTTAGAAGTTTAAGCACAACCAATCACGGGTGGAAAGATGGGGTGAATTAATGCCCCATAATGGATATGGAAAGGCTGGGATTTAGCTCAGTTGATAGAGCACTGCACTGCAGTCTCTGAGGTCCTAAGTTTAACTCCCAGTACCGTAAAAATGGGAGAAGGACCTTGCAGTCCACTCCCAGGGCAATCCCAAAATAGCCATTGAAAACCCTCTGAGGGTCACTATGAGTTGGATACCGACTCGATGGCACCTAACCACAACAACAAATGGCTATGGAAAGTCAACCCTGCTCAGCTCCAGATACTTGAATCTAAACAATTTCTTCAAAGTCCTTTTCCTAGTCAACCCATTGTCTTCAAATATCCATACATTTCCTTCCATGATACGGTGTGTCTCTGCCCATGAGGCACCAACACGGAGCTCCCCATCCACACCTCCAGGAGCACTCTTGCTCATGGCACATGGTGCAGGTGAGAACCACTGCGAGGAAGGGCCACTGCCATAACAAGAGCCACACAACCTGCATCTGAAATCTCACTTCCATAAGATTATCCAAAAGGCGGAAACTCCACGTGTACAAAGTCACTCTAGCAGTATATGTTGTTGTTGTTTTTGTTGGTGCTGTTGAATTGGGTCTGATTCACAGGGACCCTATGTGCAACAGAACGAAATACTCCCCAACATTGTGCCATACCCAGCACTATGTCCGTGCTTCTCTGCTATTCATAAGGTTTTCAATGTCTGATTGTTTTAGAAGTGGGTTGCTGGGTCCTTCTCCCAAGCCTATAGCACCTGGTGTTCGCAGGCGGTCTCCCATCCAAGGACTAACCAAGCCCACCTCTGCTTAGCTTCTAAGATCAAACAAGTCGGTATGGCTGTAGATGTGTAGTAGCCTATATAGTGGTTAAAATCCTAATAGCCACACTACAGTGCTCAGAGTACCTGGAATTTACAACAGAATATTCTATACTTATGAAGAGGAGTTGGTGGAAGTCTACATTTACAGCTCTAAAGGAGAGACCAAAATTGCCTCTGCCACTGTGTAGCATTACAGCCATGTAGAAGCAAGCACACGATGGCCAGAGCACAGAATATGCCAAGAATCCAGTTACTCTAGGAAGAAAAAGGGGGGATTGAGGAATTTGAAATGTGCTTTCCATCTTTAAAAAAAAAAAAAAAAAAAAAAAAAAAAAAAAAAACTCCTCAATGCTTTTACAGGAAGGGCTCTACCCTAAGAGCTCTTTGACAGCCAGCTCCCAGCTGTTTGGGAACACTCCCTGACACCAGAGGATTTAGAGTTCAGGCAGCCCCTGCTGGCTGCCACTGTTCTACATACTGCATAAAATTCACAGTCAAAAAATTAAACTTGCCCAGGAAGTTTTTCTGTGTGGATGAGGCTCAAGTCAGATGGCAGCTGTCTGCCTCCCCACTGGACTTTTCCCAATGCTGAGATGCTTCGGAAAGTTTTGCTTTGGTTTCCTTCTCGTATTGTGTACTTTATTGGCATAATTCATCAATCAGGGTCCACTAAACACTTTGGAAGCCCTTGTCCTCTCGTTTCTGTGTCCTGGGTGATGTTCAAGTTTACATTCTGGCAGGATGTGCTCCGAGGATTCCAGGCGGCCCACACAGAGGAGGGACCCAGGCATGCTCACTGACCATCGAGGTCCGAGCAGGGTTGGGAGGAATGATGGATTTTCTTTTTTAATCTCAGTTCCGTTTCAGTAATGTTATAAAATGTGTCTCAACATGGTGGAAGTAAACAGGCATTTTCTCAATCTTCTGCCTTTAATCAAACCTCCTCTCAGCTCCTGTTCCTATCCCTTAACAGCACTTTCATCAAATTTCATAACTTTCTCATCGCTTGTCGTTATTAAAAGTCATGTAAGTCTAAAACTTCAATCTCAAACTTAATTTAAATCTCTTCTGCTCCCCTCCACCACCCCCAGCAAGCTGAGGGGGCCCTGGATGGCTCAGAGTGGAGCCTCTGGCCCCTCAGGCCTCCCACCCTTTAAGGCGTGGCTACTGTTGGTAGGGTGCTGCTCTGCAGTCTCTGAGGTCCCAGTTCAATTCCCAGCACCGCAAGTGAGTTCAATTCCCAGCACCGCAAGTGAGTTCCATTCCCAGCACCACAAAAATGGGAGAAGGACCTGGCAATCCACTCCCACGGCAATCCGGAAACAGTCAGCCATTGAAAACCCTATGAGGGTCGCTATGAGTGGGATACCGACTCGACGGCACCTAACAACAACAACTCTCATAAGAGAGTGGAAAGGGCAGGAACAGAAATGCAAACTCCGCTGTGCTGCTCAGCCCTGCTGGTGGTCTCTGCTACCACCAAGGAGCATCTGGACAAGGTCACTCCCCGCCTGCACATGACCCTAAGATGGACGTCTGACTCCAGCATGTTCCTTTCTCAGCCCCACTGCCCACCTACATCTCCTGTGGCTGGGTCCACCACCCACCAGGCAGCAGGTGCCACAACAGGCGAGGGGACACTGCCAGCCTGGCCACCTTCTGCACCATCCACTGAGGCACATAAAAGAGGACATGCAGTCTCTTCTCTGGGCACCCTGTCCTCCTCTCCTGTCCTCCCAGGCAGAAAGCTGGGGATCTGCAGCCATGTAAGCTGGGGGTCTGAACACAAGGGGTGGCTGCCCTTGGCTGTGAGCACCCCCATTTTCTAGCGGCCTTTCCCTTGACCTGGGGGACTGGAGGCAGGAAGGGAGGGACTCCCCTCTCCTAACAAGCCATGTGCTGTGACGACGTCAGCTCAGGCTTCCTCCCCCATTTCTTCACGTACAGAACTGGGAAGGGGCTTGGGACTGAGGACGAGGTGTTAAGACTAGAGCTGCGCCCAGGAATTCTCAGTGTCACGAGCACACCCAGCACTTGGCATCTCTGTCCTGGGCCTCAGCCCTGGGCGTTAATTCTGGATCCACAGGAAAACCTACTTGACTTCCCATGATATGTGTGCATCTAGACTTGAGGCCAGACCAACCTCCTATTTAAGACTTAGTTCGTTTGGTTCAAACCCAACTTGGTTTTGGATTCTCATGATCCAGGCTTTGGTTAAAGTGCGAAGGTCCAAAGACAGCTGAAAACAAAGTAAAGCCAAGAGGACCCTGTTCAAGGCCCAGCTGCAGAGGGTGGGCACGGCATGGGTCAGGTGGGGAAAGAGGGATACACTGAAAGAGCCCCCAGCTGTGGCCCAACATGTGGACACAGCAGGAGGCCCCCAGGCTCCATCACAGCTCCATCCTCAAACCTGCTAGGTGAGCTGCTGTGGACGTCATCCAGGAAAACATCTGCATCTTCTCCAGAACCAGAACCCACTGAACCTTCTTCCACTCGGATGAGGGCAACACGGCCTCCACGCTTGCCTTTTGTGAGCCGTGCAGGCCAGTGAGCGGCCTCTTTGGGCTTTAAATTGTGTACAGTGGGAAAAACTAAGTCTACCCCAACAGGACACCAGAGGCTTGAGTTGGTCCTGTACCCTCAGCGCAGGAAAGGACTAGACGTGGAGAAGCAGAGTAAATTCCCAACCTACCTACCACCCAGAGAGACCACACTGAGCAGGAGGTTCAGGACCCTCTGCCTTTGCATTGGTCCATGATAGAGCGCCTTCACCCCACAGCACTGCACCACTATGATCCAAGCCACCCCGGTCTCCTACCTGGCCCACTGTGTAGCCTCCACTTCATCCCTGCTTCCATCCTTGTCCCCTACAGTCTGTTAGGATGGTCCTAGTGAAAGGTAGCCTGCAGCCATAGCCCTGTGGCATCTGATCCCATCAGATCCCGGAAGCTAAGCAGGGTCGGGCCTGGTTAGTACCTGGATGGGAGACCTCCTGGGAACACCAGAAGCTGTAGGCTTGGGAGAAGGACCTGGCAACCCCCTCCCAAAAATCAATCTGCCATTGAAAACCCTATGCACAGCAGAGAAGCACTGACAATAGTGTTTGCCGTTGTATAGAGGGTCGCTATGAGTCAGATACCGACTCGATGGCACCTAACAACAACAACAAGTGAAAGGTAAGCCAGATCACAGCATGCATTGTGCAAACCCCAAAATGGCTCCTGTGCTCTTCGGAGTGGAAGCCAAAACCTACCCACTCACCTGCAAGGCCCTACATGGTCTTCTTCAGCTCTTCTCCATCCTACTACTGTCTCCTTCCCTTTCTCCATCCCACTGGCCTATTTGGACACAGCCGACCTGTTCTGGCCCCAGGGCCTTTGCACATAATCACCCCTTTGCCTAGAATACCTGCCCCCAATATCTACACTACTATCCTTTACTTCTTTCCAGTCCTGCATTCAGTGTCACCTCACTGAGATCTTCCCTGACCACCCTATTTTCAATCTTAGATTTTCCACCCCACCACACAGCATGCCTATCCCACTCTCATAGATTTTATTATCTCCAGGCATTTTGTCTTCTGATATACTGTGTAATTTGCTAATTTATTTTATCGTTCATCTTCCCCTTCCTCCCTGCACACACATCAGAACTTAAGTTCAAGGTTGGCGAGAATTTGTACTTGTTTTGCTCACTCTTGTGTCTCCAGCATCTAGGACAGTGTGTGGCACATAATAGGTGCTCAGTAAGCATTTGTTTGAGTGTCTGATTGAATAAGAGGACATGAGGACTCGTGAGCAGGAAGTGAAAGACCCAGTTGGCTGCTCAAAACCCCAGCTCCCGTCCCTCCTCAGCTTAGGGTAAAGCAGAGACTGGATCAGAGGAAGGATGAACTCAGTTTAGAAGGGACTCTCCAGGTGCCATAACTGGCCTCTGCCTCCACTTCATCTGCATCAACACCCAACCCTAGAAATTCATTTCCAAAGCATCTTCTCTAGTCATTCCAATCACTTACATCCTCGAAACTCCCATTTGTCTGGGGACCAAACTCCAAAGCCCTCACACACAGAAGCCGCGGTGAGCAAAAGTTGAAGTTCAGTGGCTCCTTCTCTACCCATTCTGACCTCAGAGAGCAAAAGTGCCGCTTAGGCCTTGGCTGCTCCCTGCGGCTCTCAGGCACTCTTTGCCCAGAACCTGGACTCACACATTGAATGGAAGGGATGCAACTTTTTCCTATACGTGGGTCTCTTCTCCTCACACAAATTCCAAGCAAAGGAGCAGCTGAATGTAAGATAACTATGATTAACTGGCAATTGCTCACTCCATGGAAAGGCATTTATTTAGACTAAATAAAAACCAACAAATGGCACCATTCAAGTCAAACAAATCACTCTACACTGGAAAACTGCCAGTTTCCAGCTCAAGTCTTGACTGCAAGCTTAGCCCTACAGCCATGTGGGAATATAGTAGATACTTAATGAATACATTTTTTTGGCAGTTCTTGGAAGTTGAACCCAGGGCCTTCATGCATACTTTGCCAGTGCTCTAGCCATACTTTGCAAGTGCTCTACCACTGGGCTGCAATCCCAGCCCATTTTTAAATTTTTTATCTTGAGACGGGGTCTCTCTGAGTTATGCAGGTTACCTCCGGCCTCCAACTCACAATCCTCCTGCCTCCGCCTCCCGAGTCACTAAGATTACAAGAATGCACCACAGCACCTAGGCTGATGAATACTTCTTACCAGGTGCTGACTTGGTATGAAGTACTCACCCAGGTCACAGAAAGAAGCCTAGACCAATATTAACAGGGCCTATTTCTGGGACAGTATTTCTTTGCCATCCATAGGGTTACCATAGACAGGAAAAGAATTGACGCTTTTGAATTATGGTCTTGGAGATATCTATTGAATATACCATGGACTGCCAAAAGAACCAACAGATCTGTCCTAGAAGTACAACCAGAGTGCCCCTTGGAAAGAAGGATGGCCAGACTGTGTCTTACATATTTCAGACATGTAGTCAGGAGAGATCAATCCCTGGATAAAGACATCATGTTTGGGAGAGTGGCAGGTCAACGCAAAAGAGGAAAACCCTCCACCAGATGGATTGACACAGTGTCTGCAACAATGGGCTTAAACATAAATAAGATCGTGTGCCTGGCACAGAATCGGGAAGTGTTTCGATCCACTATGAGTCAGACTCGACTTGACGGCACCTAACAACAACAACAACAACAATTTCTGGGACAGATGCTCCCCTTTCACAGGTGTGGTGTGCAACCTTCTGCTTCTCACTCCTCTCTCCCCAGTCTCTGGCCTAGAGGGCACTGGGGGCATCCGTGAAGCCACCAGTCAGCGGGACAGAGCACAAGGCTGTGTCTGACGATGGAGGCAGTGCTCAGCAAAGCAGGATGGAGTAGAGAGCTGGGGTGCTGAAGGAAGAGAGGGCAGCCCTCACACCCCAGGGCAGCCTCAGTCACAGGCTAGGTTTTGAACTGGGGTTCTGAGCGCCTCCATCAAGACTGCACAAAACATGCTTCCTAACTGCACAGGTGCGACACACCTACCTGTCCCCACAGGCCCTCTGACCTGACTTCCTTCTTCCCTCTCCTAACTCCACCTGTGCTTAACCTACTCAGCAGACCTTAGAAACCATCAGGACATTCGTGGTGTTAAAACAAGTGTATTTCCATTTTATTGCACCTGTATTTCTTGTACAGAGCAATTTCATTTTGTGTCTGCGTTGTGTTCAACCTGACTTTTGCACTCTGAAACTTCTTCAAACAAAGCTCTCCTTGTGAAGTGGGAAGTGCAGTTGACGGCTCCCGATCCCCTAGTGGCTTTTTCCAGAATGAGGAAAATGCACAGGGCTCCCCTTGGCGAGGGACAACCAGACAGCTCCTTTATGCTGGTGAAGGGAGGACAGAGCAGCGCCACCAGCTATGGGTGCAGTTACCTTTTCTCCACACCATTCACCCCAGCACAAAACCTGAAAGGAGGCTCAGGAACCAGCAGGAGAGGGAACAAACTTTTAAATTACTGCAACAAATCCCTAAGGTCATCTTTTGACTCTAATCCCACCTCCATCCCAATCACTGTCCACATTTCTTCAAGGGGTGTCTTCCACGCCAGTCTCAGACTTAAAATTTCTCATTGTTCTCAATGCACTCACTCCCTCTCAGCCCACTCTTCAGCTAGGTCCAAATCGATTGGGGCACCTGCCAGGTTCTCCACCACCTTTGACCCTCTAACCCTTGGTTTCTTCAGAACACTCTCTCCTCCTCGACTCCACCCCCTTTGTGACCCATTTTGCCTTGAGTCGTGTGAAGATGGGTGAGTAAATGATGAGGTCAAGTGGAAATGTCCATTCTGAGAGTTCAGAAGATGGGAAATACTTAGTGTCACTTGGAGCTTGCGCAGTTACCACGTGGCCCCTATGGCTTTCAGCCTGGGATGGGAAGAGAGCATCTGCTAGTGGGAGGGCCTGCCACCGCCTCAGGTCTCTGAGAGAGGGCGCTGTAAGGAAGTGCCCACGGGAAGAAGCAACCAAGGGCCTAGCAGCTCCCATTCCTCCCCAGCTCCCACTTTCCTTGCAGACCCTCTGTGTTAGAACCAGCATCACCATTCAGTCAAAGCTTCTGCCCCTTCTCTCAGTAGCCACACTCCCCTCAAGTCTAAGTTTATTCCACCAGGGGGACTTCACACTTAGGGTGCAGCTTCTAACAGTCTGATTGGCAGCAGCTGCTAGCTGCACTGGTTTTCACATTGCTGGAGAAGGGCCTGGCAATCCACTCCCAAGGCAATCCCGAAACAGTCAACCATTGAAAACCCTATGAGGGTCACTATGAGTCAGATACTGACTCGACGGTACCTAACAACAACAACAACAACAACCATAGCATTTTGCCTGTGCTGGGCAATCTTCTTGCAGGACCCAGAAAATCCACAATGATAGAGTCTAAATCTCAGGGTCTGGGAGGCAACCAGCTCAGATCACTGGGAAAGAACCAGCTTTGACCATGTGAGTGATTTCATCTCATCCTCAGGGACAGGGCAAGGGATCTGTAAAGGCTCTACTCTGGAGAGTGGCTTGATATGACAGGAGATAGAAATCAGTTCAGAAGAAAGAGCTCATGTCTACCTTATTTTGATCAGAAGTTTCAGTGCAGAAAAAGATTTGTAACAAGAAATGGAAAAGAATGAAGACTGTCTTTATATAGTTTTTCTCAGTTTGAAAGCTAATGTGAACAAACATGTTAAGGGTTGAATGGTGTCTCTCTAAATTTCCTATGTTGAAATGCCAACCCCAAGTACCACAGAATGTGACCTTATTAGTAAATAGCACTGTTAAAGAGCTAATAGTTAAATTAAGATGAAATCATTGGGGTGGGTCTTTACCCAATATGACTTATGTCCTTATAAAAAGGAAAAATTAAGACACAGACATAGATGCACGGGGGAGTGCCAAAACAGAGGAAGGCAGAGGTTAGTTTTTGTTGTTAGGTACTGTCAAGTCGGGTCCAACTCATAGTGACCCTATGTACAACAGGTGAAACACTCCCCCACGCTGTGCCATGCCCAGCACTAATGTGAGTGCTTCTCTTCTATTCATAAGGTTTTCAATGGCTGATTGAGTGGCTGGGTTCAACCCAGCCCAGGAGTGGGCAGCCAGGTCCTTCTCCCAAGCCTACAGCACCCAGTATTCCCAGGCAGTCTCCCATCCAAGAACTAACCAGACCTGACCCTGCTTAACTTCTGAGATCTGACGGGATCGGACATCATAGTGGTACAGCTGCAGGCTTCAGAGATTAGAGAGATGATTTTATATTAAGAAATGCCGAAGAATACAAGCAAACTACCAGGAGCTGGGGGAGAAGCCTGGAATACATTCCTCCTCACAGCCCTCAGAAAAAGCCAACCTTGCCAGTACCTCCAAGTGGGACTTGTGGATTCCAGAATTACAAGGTAATAAGTTTCTATGGTGTCAAACCATCCAGTTCATAGAGCTTTGTTACAATCACCATAGAAAACCAACACAAAATGTGAGCAACATGCCTAGAGGATGTTTTCCCCACCTGATGTCCACCCCAGCCAAAGTGAAGCCCCGTTTGAAACTTCCGTGGGCATCACAGCCACACTGGCCACCGAGGGCTTTCAAAGCCACAGGTGCAATGCAAGTCAGTGCTCTGCCTTGCTCTTGACCACCGTGACATCTCCTTGATGAGCCTGCAGAGTGACTGTGTGACAGTTATTACTGGTATGGGCTTTGAAACCAAACAGACCTATGTTGGAATCCCTTTCCCGCCACTGACTGGCTGTGCACAGGTGCCCGCTGTTCCTCTTGGCACCACGAGGCTAACAGCAGTGTGTCCTTCACAGATCCTTGTGAAGAGAACAGGAGAAAATGTCCACTGGGGCGCATCACCATTCTGGCGCATGGTGCGCACCCCCTACATGGGAGCTAGGATCGTGTACTCACTCGTCAAGGACCAGAGAGGATGAAGTTAAATTAGTTGCCATCCCTTAGGTCAGCTAGGCCTTTAAAGAAAATAAATAAATAAATAAATGTAACAGATGCCACTTAGTGACACTGCCCCACGGGCTCCTGGACAGCGTCTGCAGGCCCAGCAGAGGGCCCACCCTGGAAGCCGGGGAGGGGAATGGGCAGATGGTGGCGATCAACTACAGGGCCTGGATGGAGAGAAACGTGTGTGTGGCAAAAGGAACGAGGGAAGCTGGAGGTCAGAGCAGTTCGGCACGTGTCTGACAAGCAGCTCCTAGAGGAATAGCAGCCACCACCTTAAGGTAGACTGGTCTCTCCCCGAACTGAGAGGACACAGAATTCCCAGCCTGCTGGGCAGAGGCGGCCACCTGCCGCACACCTGCCAGAGCAGAGCAAAGAAGAGAACTTGGGTCTCATCAAAGGGACGCTACCTGGAGGTCATTGTTAGCAAGACTGTAAGTTTGAGTCTCAGCAAGATCTGGAGATATCTAACACCACACAGAGACAAGCCCACCTTCGGGGCAACACTGCGTCATTCTGTGTTGGTAGCACAATTTAACTGACTTCTGGTGGCATTGCTAAGGTGTTTTTGTTTTTGTTTTTGTTTTTGTTTTTGTGGTACTGGGGATTGAACCCAGGGCCTCACACTTGCATGCTTTGCAAGTGCTGGACCCCTAGGCTGCACCTCCAGCCCTTTTTTTTTTTTTTTTTTTTTACTTTTTTGAGACAGGGTCTCGCTGCTAAGTTACACAGACTGCCCCTGGTCTCGAACTTGTGATCCTCCTGCCTCCGCCTTCCAACAGCTAAGTTTTTATGGTGCAAATATTCCCACCACGGCCAACTGGAAACTATCAAGAAAATATCAGTTCACCAAATTCCTGAAAACTTCATTGTTTCTTGTAAGCCTAGCTGAATCCTAAGTGTCAGGTGTGCAGACCCTTAGCTCCAGCTAAAGGGTAAATAAAGTGCCACCCACTTCCTCGGTGCCATGCCTTCCCTGTCTGGCCACAGTAGGTTACCAGGAGCATTTATCTTCTGCTCAGTTCTTGACCTGCTCTGGTGCCTGTCTACTCCCAGAAGATGACTTGGTAGCTTGGGTTAAGGGACAGAGTCATTTAATCATTTCCAGTATGAAATGGGGTCCCCTGCAGATGAGGAAGTAGCACATGGAAAAAGCAAAAGCTTTGCTTCATGCAGGACTATGCAGCCTGTCCCAGGAAGTCCATAAGAGCTGGGTGAAAGGAGCCCTAAGGCACCTTCCGCTGTCCTTCTGAAACCTTCAGGCCAGTCCCGGGGATGCCATGTGCTCATCAGGTCCCATTCCACTATGTGTTCCCAGAGTGGGTCCATGCACTTCAGCCCCTCCCCAGTCATCCCCATGTCCCGCTGTGCACTGACCTCTGCCACACTGACAACAGCTTAGAAGCTGCTTCTCTTGGGGTTCTGGACCCATGAAGTCTGCATTAAGTCACACTGCAGGAGACTATCCATATGCTCTCCTTCCTGGGCAAGACCCAGCCTCCGCTTACGTCTGCCTGCAGGCTGCCTAGAGGGCAGTTCAGCGGCTTTACAGGGAAATGTTTTTCTTCTTCTCAGGTAATTAGGTCCAGAGGAAAATGTGATAGCCTGCCAGCCTGCCCAGAGAGTGAGTAGGTAAACCTTCTGCGCTGACAACGTCAGGGAACAAGTGATCCTCCAGTGAGCACTGTGCGTCAGATGTGTGAGCAGGACACAGACCCAGGGCAGGGAAGCTTCTGAGTCCTAAGCTAACCAAGACACTAAAGACGATGCCAGATAGGGCCAGGAGCTGAGAGTGTGTAACCCTAATCTGCCCCCTACAAACTCACTCTAATCTTAGGCAAGTCAACTCAATCCTCTGAGCTTCAGTGTCGTTGGTATAAGGATCCCTTCTTGCCTCCCTTGCAAAATGATTAGGAGGAATACACGGTATGAGGGATGTAAGGGTGCATCCAAGATGATTTACAATCAGCATTCCTTAAGATGTTGTTTATGAAGGCAAAGTAACACTGCAAATTTGCTGGAGGCAAAAATGGAGTTTTATCTGAAAGGCTTTATTGATCATCCAACCATTGCTGACCTCAATAAATCCCCAGCTTGTTTAGATGGAGCCAGAATGTTCAGGTAGCAAATGCTTCCTCGAGTGCATCTCCCAGCTCTGGGCTGCTGTTAGGATACTACAAATACCCACCGAACTCTGGACACAGCCAGAGGGGGAAATGGAAGCGAGGGGAGATGGTCCAGTCTAAGTGAACGCCTGGCTCCTAGCACTCAGCCCCCAGCTCAACTGCTAAAACCAAAATGCCTGTTCCACAGTCCTGCAAGTAGGCAAACAGACTGAGCCAAGCTACAGTGACTACTGAGGAGGGGGAGGCAAAGGGAGCTTTTACTCCTGTGATTCTAGGAATGTGATTAGCAAGGATGAAAATACCTTCATGCTCAAGCCTGAAGAAGCTAGGCAGCCTATAATCCCAGCCACGTGGGAGGCGGAGGCAGGAGGATCGCAAGTTTGAGACCAGAAGCAGTCTACATAACTTAGTGAGACGCTGTCTCAAAAAGTAAAAAAAAAAAAAATGGGCTGGGGGTGCAGCTCAGTGGTCCAGCACTTGCAGAGCATGCAAGCACAAGGCCCTGGGTTCAACCCACAGTACTGCAAAAAAAAAAAAAAAAAAAAAAAAGCTAGGCAAAGGCGGCTGCATGGCTTCTGTGGACTCTAACCAGCCCACTGAGACCAGGTATCCACCCAGGTCTCTGGTTTGGTATGGCCTGGGCATCAGAAGACATTTTCCTAGTAAGGACATCTCCTATGCACGTGACCAGAAGCAACTTTCAAGACTGCGGCAGCTGGGACTCCAAAGGACAATTATACAAACCCAAGCCCACTGCCTACCTGGCTTTTCCTTAAGCCAAACTACACAACAGCTTTTTCTTGCACCTCCACCCCAGCTGGATCCCAGTGGGTCCACATAAGTCAGAATGGAAATTGTTTTCAAGCAAAAGGTCTTGCCCACATAACAGAGATCAGGTGAATGGCAACTTACTCTAATCAATAAGAAGAAGAATCGACAACCTTATTGAGCATGTACTATGGCCCAGACACTGTTTTATTGGATGGATTTCATTTATCCATTATTGTAGCCCTGTGAGATGAAAGCACTTTTATACCTTGTTTATAGATGGAGACACTAAGGCAGGAAATGTTAAGTAATCTCCCCAAAGTTATACAGTGAAAAGATGAGTGTATTAGTTGACTAACACTAGCTTCTATAATAAATACTGAAATCTTACCAACTTGAAATGTCAGAAATTTGCATGTCACTCATGAAAAGTCTCCCGGTTGGTGGGAGGAAGAGATACCCAGGACCCCACTAAGAGAGGCTCTCTACCTGCCATCTTCACCATGTGGCCTCCGAAGCTGCTCTGGACAGCTGCCTCCAGCCAGAAAGTGGGCAGGCGACACATGAGGGTCACATAGGAGGTGTTCACAGGCCACACCCAGAAAAGACACTCATCGCCAGGCACCTATGATTCCAGCAACTCAGGAGGCAGAAGATCACAATTTCAAGGCCAGAGGCACCCTGTGTAACTTAGCAAGACCCTGTCTCAAGCTAAAAAATAAAAAAGGGGCTGGGGGTACAGCTCAATGGTATCAATGGTAGAGTGTGTACAAAGCATGTGTGAGGCCCTGGGTTCAACCTCCCAGTACCATAAAAAAGAGAAAGGACAGGAGAGAGGAGGGTAGGGTAGGGTAGGGTAGGGTAGGGGAAGAGAGGAGAGGGAATGGAAAGGAAAGGAAGGGAAGGGAAGGGTAGGGTAGGGTAGGGTAGGGTAGACAAGGTACACATCACTTCCATTCATACTCCAGGGGCCAGACCCCAGTCACATAGACTCACTCAGGTGCAAGCAAGGGCCAAGAAGTAGCCACCCTGGCCAGATGACCATGTCCCACTCACCATTCTATATTGTGAAAGGAAAACACAAAGCCCAGGTGGTCAGCAAACCAACTCTGCCACAGTTATGGAGCTGGATTCCTCTCCTCTCCTCCAAGCAGCCTGGAGTCTTCTCTCCTGATCATTATGTTCCAGACAGGGGTTCAAGAGGCAGTCCCTGGGCCAGGAGAAGCTGGGGATCAGGCAGGACAGAGGCAGAGGGAGGGAGGCAGCAGGTGTCTCTCCATGCCTGCAGCTAAGCTGTCTTTCTCAAGAGTGTCTTCCACATACCTGATGTGGGATCTGAAATCTCACCATTAACATGACAACCCTATTGGATGTGGGCTTAGCAATATTTAGGAGTCCCTACAAAATTGCAATGGGCTGGGATTTGGCTCAGCTGGTAGAGCGCTGTGCTGCAGTCTCTGAGTCCCGAGTTCAATTCCCAGCACAGTACAAATGGGAGAAGGACCTGGCAATCCACTCCCAAGGCAATCCCAAAACAGTCAGCCATTGAAAACCCTATGAGGGTCGCTATGAGTTGGATACCGACTCGACAGCACCTAACAACAACAACAACAACAACAACAACAAAGTTGCAGATATCCCTAGGAGGGGCCAACTCCAAATTTTTTTTAAATAACTTCACTGTGTATATTTTCAAATGGTTTTCCAAAGGGGACCATGGATTGAGTCATAGTCCAGAGGAAGTCTTCCAAACCAGTGTGGGCATCAGGGGCAGGTAGAATAAAAACCTGGGAATAAGCCTTATGAGGTTGGGATTGGCCAGGAGCCCAGTGTACCTACGCAGACACAGCTTTGTGCTGGGGATGTGATGGTTTCAAAATATGACCACAAATTCTTGGATGCTTCTCCCTTCAAGAGATAGGGGGCCATTTGTCCTTCCCTTGAATATGGGAATAACTCAGTAGATATAGGCAGATCTTAGTGACTTGCTCCTAATGCATAGAATGAAGCACATTGGTGGCATGTGACCAGAGACTAAGTTATAGACTGCACTGAGGTTCTTCCTCAACCTCTCTCACTTTCTCGTGGACACATGCTATCAGGAAGTTAGCTGCCATGTTGTGGGGACAGTCAAGCAGCCTGTGAAGGAGGCTAGAAGGTAAGGAAATAAAGCCTGCCAGCTATCTTTTGAGACAGTCATAAATTATTCCCATATTGGAAGCAAATGTTCCAGCCCCAGTCAAGCCATCAGATGAAGGCAGTCACTGCCAACAACCTGACTGCAACCCCTGGAAAGACCCCAAGCCAGAACCACTCACCAAAGCCACTCTTGAATCCCTTGCCCACAGAAACTACAATATATTAAATTATTGTTGTTTTTAAAAAACCACTCATTTGGGGAGAAATGGGCTTTGCAGCTGCAGAGAATGCATCTGGGAGGAGGAAAGCTGAGGGAAGCAGCACAATCCCATTCACAAGGGCCTGGAAGGCCCAGAACGGAGCTCTGGTCTCCATGCATCATGAGGGGGCAAGGGACACTTCCAGACATGACAGGAAGTACAGAAAGGAAACAGGAAGGTATTTCTCTGGCCACAGAGAAGAGGAAAACTCATGTTCCCAGTGTCTCAAGCTTGTCTCCGGCTCAGTGGTTCCTGACTATCAGTAACTGTGTCCCCCAAGGATCATTTATCAATGACTTAGGACATTTCTGATTGTCACACCTGGACTAGGGGCAATGAGAAGAGGCCAGGGATGCTGTTTAACATTCTACAATGCACAGATCAACCCCCACCACAAAGAACTACTGACGCAAAGCATCAATAGTGCCAAGATCAAGAAATTTTGCCTTAACCCTGGCCTTAAACTATGATCTCCCTTGAAGCATCTGGGAATCTGGAGTTGGAGTTTTGACCATTCACTACTCACAATGAAATGTTTTTTAATTTTGAGGACTCAGAAGAGAGAAATAAAACCCCAGTCAATCAGAAAGACATTGACCAATTTCCAGGAGTCTAAGACATAGCTGTGGGCATAGGACTAACCTCTTAAATGGATTCTTGGGGAAAAGACATCAGACTAGAGTGTGCTGCATTCATAAATTAACTCTGAAATTGCATTCCCTGATGCAAAAAAGGTTTCTCATTTACATCACAATCCAGTGGAATCATAAGAGTCTCTCTTCTGAACAGTGGCTCAACCCTTAGAGGCTGCCTCCATCTGTGGTTTTTCATCTTGTTGCAATTGGCATCCTCCACTGGGTGGTTGTAGAAAGAGAGAAAGGGAAGTACAATCTTACACAGATATCATGGCGGTTCCTGAAAATTCCCACATCCCATTGGCCAGAAAAAGTCACATGATCTCATCTAAATGAAAGGGAGGCTAGGATCCATAGTCCAACTATGAGCCTGTGAAGAAGAGGGAAGTGGACATTGGTCATCACTAGCAACATCAGCTCTCTCATCTAGTCCCTTCCTGTCTTCACAATCAAGGCTATACCTGGAGACACAGGCCTGGCTCACTCCCACTGGTACAAACCCAAGGGAACGCTTCATTAAAGTCAGAGGCAGGTGGCCACAAAGGAGAGGTGAGAGAGTACAGGCAGGGGTCTTATCCACCATCTTTGCCCCCACAGCCAGTTGCACCAGGGGACTCACTACTCTTTGGTTCAGGGAAATAACAGGAGACCTTCCCACAACCACAGACCCACATCAGGCAAAGTTCTGGCAATGAAAAGGACCTCTTCTCAGGCATTGTTGTTGTTGTTAGGTGCCGTAGAGTTGGTATCTGACTCATAGCGACCCTCTGTACAACAGGGGAAACACTATTGTCAGTGCTTCTCTGCTGTGCATAGGGTTTTCAATGGCAGTTTTGGGAGGGGGTTGCCAGGTCCTTCTCCCATTCTCAGGCATACCTGGCTACAATTTTGTCTCTTTATTCTCAATTCTACAAGAAGGGCTTTGTAACTTCATATAGTTTTCCAAAATTAGAAGCAACTCTGAAAGTTACTGTGACATCACCTTACTGAGTCATTTATACCCTTAGCACTAGAACATTGTGCCTCACCATTCAGTTTATAAAAAGGTACTTCTAAACCCATGTGATCATGGAAAACTTAGTCATTTGATAAAATGGAGATCCAGTGAGGGCTTAAGATAAAAATGGGAGTCCCACCGCACCCTATTTATCTACATTATTTTGCCCATATATTTCACTAAAGAATTTTTTTTTTTTTGGCGGTACTAGGGGTTGAACCCAGGACCTCACGTTTGCATGTTCTGCAAGTGCTGGACCACTAAGCTGCACCCCCAGCCCATTTTTTCACTTTTTGATATAGGGTCTTGCTAAGTTACACAGACTGCCTCTGGTCTCGAACTTGCGATCCTCCTACCTCTGCCTCTCGAGCTGCTGGGATTACAGGCATGCACCACTGTGCCTGGCTACTAAAGAATTTTTAAGAGCTAATTCTGTATGCTCGATTTAAGATAATTCAGTAAATGTAGCATTTTGGGGAATAAAAAGTGTAAGCATCCCCATTTGGCATGTATTCCCCAAAACAGAATCAACCCACACCAGCCCACTTCTTCTCCGCCTCCATTCAGGAAGTTCAGATTCCATTTCTTTTTCCCCTTCCTTTACTGGGCCTGGGAAGCTGCCGTCCCTGCTGCTGTCACCCCGGTGGGTGTGCTCTGTAATCCTACAGTGCATGTTAGAATGCAAGACGCCACAGGTAATAAAGTTTATTGGAGTGGCTTGTCATTATTTTTGCATCATTATAAAATTACTGCAGCTTTGGAGGGCAATAAATCACCACACAGGTGACAAGTTGAGAAGCTAAAAAGGACAGTTATTTTCAAAGGTAAAATAACTACTGCCACTAACAAGATGTGGTGACTTGGTGGTCAACGTTTTAAAAAATGTCCTGTGGTCCTGGGAGGGCCAGTGGAAAAGGCATCTGCATCTGAAAACATGCCAAATCATGGCCAAGGCCCCAAAGGAGCTTGAAACTCCAACAGCTCCAAAAATGTGTGTCCCAGTTTCATCCCTCATTGGCCCAGAGGGAGCATTAAAACACTGACATCCAAATTCCAGGGAGTCCAGATTTCATTGGCTCTACTGTGAACGCCCAGAGCCCATTGTTTACTTACCTAACTCAAAGATGGCTCCAAAGAGCCTGGGTGATGCGTTTTGCTTGCACGTGTGTGTGTGTGTTTGTGTGTGTGTGTGTGTCACATGCATCATGTCGCATTGGATTGTGCATGCCATGTGTGTTTGTATGGGTGTACATGTATGTGCTGTCTACAATTGTGTGTGTGGATTATTATATGCTTGAGTGGGTGTCATGGGTGTTTTTGTATCAGTATATGGAAGTTGTATATGCTAACATGGATGTGCATGTCCTGCATGGGTTTGCATGGGTTTGTGTGACATGTCTGTATGTTGTATATGTGTCATCATGAGAATGTGTCTGTCATGTGTGCCTGCATAGGGATGTGTGTCATGGGCATGTCTGCCCCGGTGTGTTTTGTGTGTGCTTACATGGCTATGCCTGTATTTTTGTCTGTGTACTAATTGGTATCTGTATAGTTTCCTAACACATTGAATTCTATGTTTTCTTTTTTTATTTTTATACTTCAACATAAAATTGCTGCTGTTGTTGTTGTTAGGTGCCATCGAGTCAGTGTCTGACTCATGGTGACCCTACATACAGTAGGAGAAACGGTATTGTTAGTGCTCCTCTGCTGTCCATAGGGTTTTCGGTGGCTGATTGTTTTTTGAGATGGGTTGCAGGGTCCTCCCTCAGCACAAAATAGTGGGGCAAATTTTCTGCAGACTACAGAACAAAGCCTTCAGTATGGATTGCTCCTCAACATTAAGAAAACAAAAGTCCTTACAACTGGGTCAGTAAGCACCTTAATGAAAAATGGAGAAAAAATTGAGGTTGTCCAAGATTTTGCTTTACCTGGTTCTACAGTCAACACCTACAGAAGCATTAGTCAAGAAATCAAAAAACACATTGCATTGGGAAAAGCTATTGCAAAAGACCTCTTTAAAGTGTTGAAAAGTAAACATGTCACATTTAAGATGAAAGTGCACCTAACTCATGCCATAGTATTTTCAGTCACATCATATGCTTATGAAAAGTAGACACTGAATAAGAGAGACAGGAGAAGAATGAATGCTTTTGAATTATGGTGCTGGAGACGAATATACTATGAACTTCCAAAAGAACCAACAGATCCATCCTAAAAGAAGTGCAACCAGAGAGTTCTTTGGAAGCAAAGATGACTAGACTATGTCTTATGTATTCTGGACATGCTGTCAGGAGAGACCAATCCCTGGAGAAGGACATCATGTCTGGAAGAGTGATGGGCTAATGAAAAAAAGGAAGACCCTCTACTAGATGGATTGACACAGTGGTTGCAACAATAGGGTTAAACATAAAAAAGATCATGTGCATGGCACAGTGTTGGGTAGTGTTTCCTTCTGCTGTACATAGGGTTTCCATGAGTCAGACCCAGCTCAACAGCACCTAACAATTAAAATAACATGGAAAAACATATCTGTAGACTGTAATTGAGCAGGGTATGTTTCAGTCCAAAAAACAATACTCTGAGAGAAGGCACTAAAGTCCTGAGGTGTTTGGAGATGCAGGACCAGTTCTACACCACTCTGGGCTGGTTCCAATGCTGTGGATTCTCCCCAGATTCATCCCTGGGCTCCCAGAATATGGGGAACTTTTGAGAAAAGAGCTAGAGAGAATGAACCCCTTATGGGAAGTTCCAATGTGGTCATATATTTGGAGACCAACCTGTACTACTAAATAAAAAGCATCATTGGTTTTGATAAGCAAGCCAACTTGCTAGTGCCTGGAAGAGGGACATTTTGGGTTAAGAAGTTAGTCTCCAGAAAAGAGGCTCCTAAAAATGTAGGCCCCAGACCAAGAACAAGGACATCACTTCAGAACTTAGAAATCTAATTTTGTGGACCCCATCTAAGATCTATAATTCAGAAACTCTGTCGTGGGGATCCAACAATCTATGTTTCAGCAGTCCCTCCAGATGATTCTGATACATGCTCAAGTTTGAGAACCACTGCTCTAGAAAAATGGGAAATTGGTCTCAGGACCCAAAAGACCTAGGAATGCAAACATTTGGCCCACGCATTCCTCCAAAGCACTGAGTCAGCTTATTATTATGGATTTTTCCCTTTCTGCAGGGCTCCACATCTGGTTGTGCAAATCAGGAACTACACAAATTCTCCCTGACCAAGGGGTGATTACAAAGATAAAATATAGGCTTTGCCTGCTCATAAATAATGACATTGATGGGTTATACACACCCTGAAGGGGTGCTGTTTTTCTAATATATGCCACGGTATCATACAAGCTGGCAGCTCATTTTATCTTCACTCTTTATTCAAACAAATCCCAATTTTCATGATGAAAAAAAAAAAAAAAGATACAGCAGGTAGAAATCAGAATCTCACCCTTTCAGATAAGTGGATTAACTGTGAATTGTGACTTCATCCCCTGCAGTGACTTGACTCCACTAAAGCCATGTTCCCGTGGCCAATCTCCACTGAATTACAAAACAAAATGTTAAAGCTTCCAGCCTACAAGCCATCCTCCAGCCAGTGCCCTTCCTGTAATCAGAGATCCCAACAACAGAAGTCATTTTGGGCCCTGCAAAACCCTGCTAAGGTCCAGAGCCAGGGAGCCAGCCTAGATGACAACAGAGCCATGTGGGCCCCACACAGAGTCCACTGAAGGAGGTCCTTCCTCTTCTGGGGAGAGGCATCAGTGTATATCGTACAGACCTTACAGACCTCAGTGGCCTCCTATGTAAAACACCAATCCCTGCACTCACCCAACTACCCAAGGTCCCAGCACCTCCCAGGACAAGCAGAGTCTCCTCTCCAAATTAGACATCCTGTTTCTCTTCTACTACCAACTCTTCCAGAAACAGGCTGCCAGGAGGTAGCCCAGGCTATTCTTGTTCCATGCTATGACTCCCTCCCATCACTGAGAAGCCCATGGGATTAGGGCAGTTAGCATGGAGAAACAGGTACTTCCAACCCTCGACTTTGTTTCCATTGTTCACCACATGCAGAAAAATGATCTCTTTGTGGGTGACACTCTGGGTAATTAATTCCAGGCCCTTGGAGATTTCCTGGGTCTGCTAAGCACATTCATCCTCCAGTTTCTAATCTACGCCTTTGATTTGCACAACTTGAACATACTGTCATCATTTTAAAGGATGAGAAAGAGGAAACTAGAAAACAAGGGCAGAAGGAGAAGGGAAGGAGGGAGAAGGAACATGATCTCACCCTTCTCCAGCTTTAAAAACTCCCCTTTGTCCACAGGACAAAATATCTGTGGCTCCCCCAGCCCCCCACCCCCAATTCAAGACCTTAACATCCTGGCTCCAGAACTTACCTGCACACATCTATGCTGAGTTCTCAAGTGCAAGTGTAATGATGATGATAATATAACAATATCATCATTATCCCTAGAGCGGGGCTGGCCTTGATTAGCTGCCAGAGTGCTCCTGACCCTCAGCTTGATGACTCTCAAAAGTCACACCACGTTAGTTACTATTATCATCACATGTCATGGTTGAGGAAATGGTGGCCCAAAGAAGTTAAATAACTCATCCAACAAGTAGCTAGTGAGAGGAAACCTGTGATTTGGGGCCCAGCATTCTGACCCCCTATCCACATCCTCCTAATCCCTAGGTTAACTTTTTCCTGACATGGAACTCATAGGCCCTTTGAGGCTCTATGCTTCTTGCACATCTTATAGTGGGAAACCAGGAGAAGCAATCAGTCACGGATGAAATTCCCTCCCCTGTGCCATGACTGTTTGCTCTGGTCCTCAGACTCAAGTTAGAAAAGGTCTTATATGTCCTGCAATGGGATATAAAATAATCAAGAAGTACAGACAATCCATGGTCCTAAGAACTCACAGAGTCCCAGCACCTAACACAGATTTCACAAACTAGTTGCTAAATAAATATGTGCTGAATGAGCACCACAGTGCTCTCAGATTCGCATTCAGTAAATCGTTGAGCGCTTACAAGTCCGACAATGTGCTGGGTGATTCCTTGAATGTGACCTCATCTAAGCCTCATAAGAACTCAAGGAAGTTTTTCTTCCCTGATTTTCAGATAAGGGCACGGAATTCAGAAAGGGAAGCATTTTGCATCTTGCCTAGTGGTTCATAACTGGGGAGAGAGCAGAGTCTGTGAAAGGCAAGAATTATGTAGAAGAGCTAGACCCTTAGTCTCAGCTAACCAGGCTACTCTCTACCTCCACCCATGTCAATTATCTTTCACCCATTACCCAAACTTCTACTTCAGAGCCGAATTTTGAGCCTCAAATAGAAATATGTCCAGGAAGTTTACAACGTTTTCCAGTAATATTGCTACATAACAAATTCCCTCAAAACTTAATATCTTAAAATAGTCACCTTATTTTACCCACCATCTTGTGGGTCAGGAATTAAAGAGATGCTTGTCTTGGTAGTTCTAATTTGGAGGTCTCTCATAGAATGGTAGGAGGGATGTCATCTGAACTTGTACCACATGAAGGCTCAAAGGACTGGACATCTATGGTGGCCCACACACGTAAATTCAGGCAATGCTGGGTGCTGGCTGGGAGCTCAGGTGGGTCTCTTCAGCAATGGGTGATTCAACCCTCATGTGGTGCCCGGCTTCCCCCTATATACATGTCCTAAGAGAACTAGGCAGAAGTTGTATGGCCTTTGTGACCTAGCCTTGGAATCAACCCAGAGTCACTTCTAACACATTCTATTAAATAGTCACACATCCACCCAGATTCAAGTGAGAGGACCACCTCTCTACAGAAGTGTCAAAAAATTTGCAGACATTTGTATTAATGCCTATTGATCATTCACCCCAATGTAAACTGAAGTCATCCTGACTCCTCTGTGGAAAATGCAGTCTCCAAAGATGGCCACCACTGATTCCTTCCCCTGCCGTGACACACATGCCACTTTCATCAGAAGTTGATGTGTCTTTTCCTTCTCCTTGGGTATGGCATGTGGCATAGTGACCCTGCAGTTATTGCTCTAACCTTTTTTTCTGGTTTGAATCTAAAATGTCCCCCAAAGGTCATATGTTTAAACATTTGGTCCCCAGCTAGTTGCACTGTTCCTGGGGGACTGTGGAATTTGGGGAGGTAAATTCTAGATTTGCAGATGGAGGTCATTGGGGGAGGGCCTTATGGAGTTGCACTCCAGACCCATCATTCTAGTCACTCTCTCTGCTCTCTGCTCCTGATCCACCATGATATGGGGTTGTCTACCATGGGCCCTTCTTCCTGCCACCTGCATGCCTGCCCTACCACCAATCTGGACTATGATCTTGTACCAGTAAGCCTCCAATAAATATTTTCTCTGGGAAGTTTCTTTTGATCACTTTCCCTACCACAGTGATGCACCAGCTGACTAATACATCTTTAGAAGGATGAGAAGCTTCCATTGCCTCTGGGGGAAGGAAGTTTAACTACTAACAAATTTAACTATTCTGAGTCTACATGCTGTGAGAATATCTAAGCTAGCCTTGTGAAAAGGCCACATGAAGAACCAGAGAACCCAACTGGCCTCTAGAACCAGAATCTTGAGTACATGGCCTTGGTGAGCTACTCCAGCCATCCCTGGCCACATGAATCTTTGTTGTTGTTGTTGTTTTTGTTGTTGTTAGGTGCTGTCAAGTCGGTATCCAACTCATAGCGACCCTGTATACAACAGGCGGAACACTATTGTCAATGCTTCTCTGCTGTTCATGGGGTTTTCAATGGCAGATTGATTTTTGTGAGTGGGTTGCCGGGTCCATCTCCCAAGCCTACAGCATCTGATGTTCCCAGATGGTCTCCCATCTAAGTACTAATCAGGCCCAACCCTGCTTAGCTTCTGAGATCTGATGAGATCAGATGCCACAGGGCTACGGCTGCAGGCTGAATCTTTGTAATCAACACCAAACATCATGGAGCACACACAGCAGGCAACGGTCTTCACTTTGCCCTATCCAAACTCTTGCCTCACAGAAGCATGAGGAAATAAGATATGGGTCATTTTAAGCCACTAAATTTTCAGTGAGTTTATTGAGCACCAATAGATAATAGAAACACTTTATAACCACTTCCCAAGACTAGCCACATGGAAGTTCTGAAGGCAGAGTACATAAAGTCCTGCATTCAGAGCACTGACTGGCAGGGTAGGGTGAGGTGTTAGAGAGTCTGGAGTTGTCACTTGGATGAGACCAGGCAGCCATTGGGGCAAGAGCTGGGTGAGATTCCAGAAAGGAACAGGGGAAGAAGCCAAAAACATACCTGTCCTGTTCCTAAGTTTTATCCAGAAAAATAAGTGGAAAAGAATCTTTTTCCTTTCTTTTACTTCACCTTCCTCATCTTCACTGACAGTCCTCCAAGACACATGCTGACGATTACATGTTAAACTAATTTTTTTATTTATTTTATATTTATATGTGATACATTTCTAACATACAGAAAACAATTTAACAAACACTCCTGTACTTGCCATCCAGCATTTGAATAGACTTTTGAGGAGTAGTTGAGAATCTTAATCAGTTTTCATAGCATTGCTATTTACAGGAAAATATGTTCTACCTTCAAAAAACCTGACTTGGCAATGAATTCCTAGGAGACCCTGGCAGTCAGCAGTGGGACTGAGTATCTGCCTCTGGCAGGTCCCAAAACAAGGTCAGAGAGTCTGTCTTCTATATCCACAGCCTTCCCCTTCTCCTACCACCCAGTTGGCAAGAGCAATTACACAGATCAAGCCCCCAAAGCAGGACTCTTTCCTGCTGGCCACTCCAAGCCTGGGCCATTACTACTATTGTCACCTTCCCCATGAAATGTACCTGTCCTTTATTCTACTCCTGAGAGAAGTGATAGGCAGCCAGTTTGATGGACTACCCAAGACCTTTCCCAAGGTTGATCACAGCAAGTTAATAAAACCCTTCTACAGATAAGCAGGGCTGGGATTTACCTCAATTGGTAGAGCACTGCTCTGCACTCTCTGAGGTCCCGAGTTCGATTCCCAGCACTGCAAAATGGGAGAAGGATGTGGCAACCCACTCCCAAGGCAATCCCGAAACAGTCAGCCATTGAAAACCCTATGAGGGTCACTATGAGTCGGACTCGACTCGATGGCACCTAACAGCAACAACAACAACAATGACAGATAAGTAGTGCAAACCACAGCCAGTGCACTGGTTCTGGGCACACCTATGCAGGTGTTTGTGGGGTGTGTTGGGGTCATCCATTTGCACCTCCAGATTCCTTCTCTGCTCTTCTTTCCCTGGGGGGCTGACCTCTAGAGATTAGCTCAGGGGCTCCCTTGCTTCTAGGTTTATGTGGGGTTCAGTCAATGGGAGAGCACATGTAAGAGATGAGAGAGGAGGAGGAGAGGTCATCAGGGTGTTTATCTTCCTGTCTCTCTCTTTGTGTGAGGTTACCATGCACTGTTCCTAACTAAAGCCGGAACTCCTGGTAACCCACCATCTGCACAGCTCTCCCCTTACTGCATCCTGGGAATGGATCCCTATGCACGCTTTTTTCAGACCTAAGAGAAACAATGTGCTCTGCCATTCTTCCCTGGGGATTCTGTGGTACTCTGTGTGCGCCCTTTATCCCGCCTACACCTCTGAACACAGTCTAGAAAAGTCCCCTCAAATTACTTCATGAGAGTGCCATCCTTTGCCTGATGGCCCTGTAACAAGATGTACAACCCCTTGGTACTCCTCAAATCTTATCATCATCCTCTCTCTTAGACAAGGATCCCATCAGAAGCCACCAACACAGAGGCAGAGTCACCCTGTCCCACCACTAACCAAGGAGATGCAAAGCTGGGGGCTCTTTCAGCCACCCATGCCCTGAGCACTCCCGCTCTCAGCTCCCCAAATGCATGCTAGCATGAAGCTGCAGGTAAAGACACCTCTGTGTTCCTGCTCCCACAAAATGAAGTCACCCCAAATTCTGAGCAGCTCTCTTATGCTTTATGCTTCTTCATAAAAGGATAGGACGTATTATAAGCAAAATAGGCTTACTAAATATAGTCTATTCAGCCGGGGGAAGACTAAATTATTCATAACCAGACCAGGATATACAAGGCACGCTAAACACAAATCCACTTTTGATTCTGGTGTTTTTTTCGGGGGCCTGTGTATTCAGCGTTCCTGCATTGATCTGGAATTGGCCCCCTGATGCCTGCATTTGCTCAGGATGAAGATCTCAGGATCGGGGCCAATTACCAAGCTGTGAATAACCCCAGTCTCACCCTCTGCAGGACAGCAGCTACCACAAGGCCATCAATTGTCCATCCTGTGTAACCAGGGCTGGAGGAATCTGCATGTCCTGAAAGGCTCATCAACTCCCTGCAGAGTCCCAAGGATAAGCGAGCCCTGAAAAAGACATCATCGAAGAAGGCAGGACAGCTTAGCATCCATTGCACCATGAAAGGCAGGATGGGACAGTGTGACAGTGACAATGAAAGCCACCTCTGAGTCCTAGATAGGATCAATGCCAAGGAAATAATGTGTGAATCCCCTTCAAAATGGAGGTCTCAGGCTGGGTAGTTCATTTGCGATTATTTTCAGCCGAAGCTCTCTTCACACAGAAGCTGCTGATGGGATTTTTTTCTTTCCTGTAGTATGAGAATCACTGTTGAAAATACAGATGTCTCTGAGCCTCTCACGGCTGGTATTTTCCAAATAAGACAAAACAGAACCATGAAATAAAACATAGACTTGAGCTGTTCTCTTCTTCCTGAATATAAACCAGGATCTAAAACCCAGGCAGCTACCATGACCTGAAGGGTTGTGGGCCCTACAGAATGGTCCATGAAAAAGTTGGGTGAGGAAACAATTGCTGTTGATGTTAGGTACCGTCGAGCCTAGTGCAACTCATACTGGCCCTATGAACACAACAGAATGAAATACTCCCTGACACTGTGCCATGTCCGGCACTATGTCAGTGCTTCTCTGCTATTCAAAGGATCTTCAATGGCTGATTATTTCAGGATTGTTTCTGGAGTGGGCTGCCAGCTCCTTCTCCCATTTCTGTGGTGTGAGGGATCCAACCCAGGGTCAGAGAGCGCAAAGCAGAGCTCTCTTGGCTAAGCTAAACCCCAACCTGAGGAAACCACAGGATGAACTATAATGGAGGGGTTCCCTAGGCAAAAGCCACCAGGAATGGTGTTTCTCTCCTAATAGTATAGAGAAATCTAACATAAACAGATTATCTCACTGCATAAATGAATATAGATCTCAGGAAACAGCAGTTGGAAAGAAAAAGTCTGCATCTGGGGACAGAATGGGACGTTCAGGTTGAAATGGATGTGGGTGGATGCATCTGTTCCCAGGTTCCCTGCCATTACCTGAGGCCCTTGGAAATTGGGATGACCTGTTCTTCCTGGACCTAGGCACAGGCTATGCAGATTTAGAAGAAAAACCTACTGCTGCTCGACTCATGTGAATGCTTTCAGTGGCAACCCTGGGCCTTCAGAAGCTGAGGTCAGAGAGACCTCACTGAATAGATCCTCTAAATTCGGGCCAGCAGACAACATCACAACTCACTGTGCCTTCTATCTCCTGACAGTGAAGCTGCTCACAGCCCCAGGGATGGCCACAAAAACTTAAGGGTGCTTCATCTTGCAGATTATTGCCTGGCTTCCTTTCCAGTGTGAGGAGAGCTTGCCCTGTCGATCACAGAAAAGAGCCTATGATGACGGATTCTGCAGCACCCACAGAGCAATCACCCCTCCTCGAAGCTATTGAACATTCTGTTCCACTGCCTCAATCACAGGATGAAGAGCTCTGAAAATCTAAGCCAGCAGAACAAGTCCATCCATGGAGAAAGCAGCAGCAATGGGCTGGAGCTGGGAGGCGAGGCACCAAGCTGCGGTGGAAAGGGGCCTGCACTCCAACCTCAGTTCCCCTGCTCCTCTGCTGGGGGTCTTGAGCAAGCCTCCCCACCTCTCTATAATGATGTGGCAATGTTGTAAGCAGCATTTGACAAGCATCTTGGAAACGGCAAAGTGCTATGCAAATGCAGGCAATATTGATTATTTTCATCTTGGAACCCATCACAGTCTTGAAACTATGCTCTGGAGGTTTTTCTTTAAACCGGTGGTTCTCAAAGTGCGGTCCCCTCATCAGCCTTACCTAGAAGCTTGTTAATGAAACAACGCATCAAGCCCTGGATCCCCTGAATGCCCAGTGGGAGGTGGAAGGTGGAGAAATCAGTGTTTAACCATCCCTGCAGGGGATTCAATTTGGATACGCACTCAGGGGTGAGAACTGCTACCCAGAGGAGCTTGTGGTTGGATGCAATAGATCTGTCTTCTCCCTAAGACGACCTCTACTGCATTGTTTAGCCCACCAGGTCCACCTCAGCCAGAGACAAGCAAAGGGTGGATGAGATGCAGAGAAGGAGGACTATTCCCTGTCCCTGCCTCTGAAAAAGTACAAACTAAATGACAGCAAGAATGGCTTCCATAGACAATGGGCAAATGGCCACAGGTCATTAGATCGTGTGTCAATCTGTCTTGCAGGGACTGGCACCATGACGGGGTTGGTGGGTATGGAGGGATCAGTGGGTCTACAGAGACTTTTGTTGCATGTGGAAAGTCAAAGAAGAGGAAGGAGCTCCTCCTTGTGTGTTTGGGGGTCAGACAGGACAGGGGGGCACCATAGGCACAAGGGCCCAAGTCAGAAGCAGGGTAGGTGGGGAGAAGGATGGAGAAGAACCAGTTCACAAGGTCGGAGTAATTACCTGAAGGGCACCTCTGAGCCCAAAGCTAATTTTCCACATTCAGTTCAGATGCAGACTCTTAAATGAGTGAACCACACAGGCCTTTTCAAGTTACATACTGTGCTTAATCCTCAACCCTCCTCCAAATCTATCTTCACCCCGCCCTCCCAACCACATCAAGTCTATAAATAGAGAAGCTTAGGGGAAGGAGTGGCTGAAATTGCATGGTTTATTAGGATGATTATATATTATTTATGTAATAATTACATACATGATTATATAGCATTATAATCACGTCTATATTCTAGCTTTATTAACCATAAAATATCATTTTTGTTTTTAAGGTTTTTATCGTTTTTCTCAAAAGATTTTAATTATTTGCAATTTTATTCGAATGCACCCTGAGGTTTTAGGATGAAGGATGCTGCTCTAAAAATCTAATAGATAAATAAATACTTGGCATCCACCATGATTTCAAGAAATTTAGTCTACCATTAAAAGTGTTCAAGATTTGGCTATCCCAATGTGTTGCTGAGAAGTATGCTGTTTTCAAACAATTATGGGCAAAATCATTCATGAATTCATTCATCCAATCAGCAAAAATGAACTGAGAACTCACTATATGCCTGGCAGTGCTCACGCTTTCTCTCTGCCAGTGAGAAACTAAGGAGCCCTAGGTCCTAGGCCTCTGCCGCCAGTTCTCTGTAGTCTGTATGCTTTGCTCTTGCTTTAAAAGAAGGACAATGGTCAGGGTAGACTGAGGCTCTATTCCTCGTGAGCACTAGATCCATAATAGGTGTTCTGATGTGGATCATTAAAAAACAACATAGAGAAAGACAAAACCAAAGGGTGCCTCCTCTGACGCCTAACTGTACAGGACTGGAGTGCACCCTGGGAGTTCTCAGATGCAAGGGCCAGAGCCCACCAGGGAAGTTCTCAATGCCCCTGTGGATGCTTACCTTTCTAATCTACCCCCTCACCCCGACCTTCCTGCCTCACAATCCGGATGAAACACCCACAGAGCTACAATCAGGGTGCTGACAAAATAGGAACAACAAAATACGGTCTGGAAAGAATTTGATATTTGAAATACTTCAAAAACCATCAAAGAATAGGTGCTGCTTTTGGAAAAGTGCAAACTAAATGACACCAACAATGGCTCCCATAGACAATGGGCAAATGGTCACAGGTCATCAGATCATGTGTCAATCTGTCTTGCAGGGACTGGCACCATGATGGGATTGGTGGGTATGAAGGAATCAGTTCCAAAGGCAATAGGTATGCACCTGTAATCCCAGTGACTTGGGAGGTTGAGGCAAGAGAATCCCAAATTCAAGGCCAGATGCAGCCTGTGCAACTTATTGAGACCTTGTCTCAAAATAAAAAATAAAAAAGGGGCTAGAGATGCAGCTCTGTGGTATAGTACTTGCCTAGCATGTGCGAGGCCCTGGGTTCAACCTTCTAATACTGACACACACACACAAAAAAAATCCAAGTAATCATCATAGAGGAAGTGAGAATTTTGTTAGAGCTTCATATTCTTAAAGTTTAGTATTATTTTTTATTTTGAATTATATATTAAGGGCTCCTTTGCTTAGTTTGCAGGCTTGGGTTTAGCTCAGTTGGTAGAGTGACACTCTGCACTTTGAGGCCATGGTTTCGATCCCCAGCCCAGCAAAAATGGGAAGAGGACATGGCAGCCCACTCCCAGAACAATCTTGAAACAATCCACCATTGAAAAACATATGAACAGCAGAGAAGCACTGACATAGTGACAGGCATGACACAGTGTCAGGGAGGGTTTCATTCTGTTGAACAAAGGGTCACTATGAGTCAGACCCAACCTGATAGCACCTAATAGCAAAACAACAACAACAGCGGTTGCTTGAGCAGGAGAAAATAAAACAGTAACTAGTCATACTTGGTATTCACCCCAGCTTAGACCTTTGTTGAGGACAGTTCTACTGAAAAACAATATGGTTGGAATTTGACATATTTTCTGAAGATCCATGGCAAAGATCCTTCTAATAGGAAGCTTACCAGAATTCCCCCAAAACATACCCTGGGAGGCAAGTGCTTGTCTCCTGCCCCTGCAAAGGCTGGCTGATAGAGTGGAAGAGAAATTTCAGACCTACTTAACCTGTAAGTTACTCTCCTTTCATCCAAATCCAGGACTGACTATAGAACTCCAGGCTCTGCCATGGCAAACAAAAGACACTACAAAACAGAGGGGACAAAAGCCATTTCTAAATTCCATAGCAGACAGCTATAGTAGACATTTTGCTGATCTCTTACTGAGAAAAGGAAACTCCTTTAGTTCTGCCTGAATAGGACCCAGAGCCAATAGAGCTGGTCAAATGCATTTGATAAAGACACAATGTAAATATGACCCTGAGAAATCACATTTGGAGTCTCAGAATGACTTTTCTGGCACAAACACAGAACATGGAGCAGCATGAAACACCGAAAATGTCTTCATGGTATAGAAAGAAAATCATGGGAGTAAAATACAGAGCAAGGAGAGATCTTGAGGGAGAGATTTCCCTAAGTCAGTTGTTTCTGTAAGATGCATCAACTCCACTCCAAAAAGGAGCTGGAAGTTAAATATCAGACCCTAGAATGCATAGCGAGTAGAGTTATGCATACGTCTTCATGCTTCAGTTGACTGGCTAAAAACACTACCCAGTTCTTACTTCATAGCAAGAATGTCCTCAATCATTCTGTGGCCATTATACCAGGCTTGCAGTGAGCATTCAGTTCAAGAATTCTTGTGGGTGGGAGGCCGAACAAGGGAAACCCCACCAGTGACAATGGTCAAGATGATGAAGGCTTGTGGGGCTGATCAACTCACATCATTCTCTTCTAGAATAGCATCTGAAGGCCAGGTCCCATCTGAAAATATATGCTGTTTTATACCAGCCCAAATATGAAAGGAGGGCTGATATTCTAAAGGAAACCTTACCTCCAATGATTATAGGACAAATAACCAGAAGATTTCTATCCAGGTCTCTGGCACAATCAGGTTTCTAAGATTTGATGTCAGCTTAATATCAGCCTTTAGCCGTCTGTACTTTCTCATCTTCCCCCACCTTCTCTGTAGGTTGGAAAACTCAGACCTGGGTTGTTGTCTAGCAAAAGAATTCAAGCCACATAAAAAAATTTAGTAGCCACCATTAAAAAAGTAAAGAGACAAGTGATTTTCATTTTAATAGTGTATTCTACTTAACCCAATATGTTCAAAATGCTATCATTGTAGCATGTGATCAATATAAAAAATTATTAAGATAGTTTACATACAGTTCTTTTGTACTCGGTCTTCAAAATCTGGTGTGTGTATTCTGCAGGCATAGAACCAGTCCATTGGGACTAGCCACATTTCATGTGCTCAGTGGCTACATGTCTCCATAGTCACTGGTGGCATTTGTCAATGTGCCTCTCCTGTGCATCCAAAACGGTACAGAAGAAGCCAGGCCTCCCTCTTTAAGGCCTGGCAGGGAGCAAATGCCCTGTCTCCCCCTCAGTGCAGCAAATTGGATCTCTCTTCTTCTCTCAGATCTGCCATCCGAACCACCAACCTGAGTTCTGCTGAAAATGGTTAAATCCTTTTTTGAAATATCTGAGAGGATGTCTTCTTTCTTCTTGTGAATTAGAAAAGACTATTTTTGAAATCACAGGACAGTCTTTAGGGGAAAGTCGGTCTTCACTGGTGACCTGTGTGTGCACTCTGCACTGGCCTCCGGAAGGAGAGCTCAGCGCATCTGCAGAAGGTAAGTGTCGAGCCCTCTTCTGGGCAGCCAGCTGGCCACAGGTCAGCAGGGGCGGCTCTGGAGGGCACGGAGATGAGAGTGGGCTCCTGGAGGGCTAAGTGGGGAAACGTGCCTGAGATATTTCCTCGGAAATCGAATCTAGGATGTGTAGGAAGAGCAGAACCTCCTGCACGTGGACGAGAGGCCTGGACAATTCACAGCAGGATCTCATGGCTGCTGTCTTCTCCACTGGCTTGGCCACTCCCCCATTCACACTTCTGCCTGAAACTGAAGACAGTGTCCTCTCAGGGAGAGTGACACACTGCTAGTCCAGAGAGAGGAAGGAACCTAGGCACAGGCTCCTTCATATCTGGGCTGGTATAAAACAGCATATATTTTCATATGGGACCTGGCCTTCTTCAGATGCTGTTTGAAAAGAGAATGATGTGAGTTAATCAGGCTCTAAGGACAGAAATTCCAGGAAATGATACCGAATGGCAGACAGTATGCAGTGAGCAAAGGCTACCTGGACACAGCGCCAGGGCTGGGCAGGCAGGAAAGGAGCTCAGGTCTAAGGCAGCTATGTAGGCAACAACCCATTCTTTGGGATTCTGCAGGGTCTCTCTGGACAGGCTAAGAGCCACCTTTGCAAGGACAGCAGTCAACACCAACTGAAGTCCTAAACTTCTGATCAAGACCTGAGCACTTTGGTTGATTCCATATCTTTGCTATTGTGAAAAGTGCTGCATTGAACATGGAGATGCAGGTGTCTCTATGGTATGATGACTCACAATGGAATACTATTCAGCAATCAAGAAAAATGAAATAGGGTCATTCGCAGCAAAATGGATGGAATTAGAGAAAATTATTTTAAGTGAATGAACACAAGCTCAGAAAGAGAAACAACACATGTTCTCACTCATATGAGACAGCTGACTCAAAATTACAAGAAGGAAAAATCCTACTCAAAGGTCAGATCACATTAAAAGGG